>JBBJLR010006645.1:0-14021 GCA_037577145.1 Brachypetersius gabonensis
CATTAGTTGTCAGTTATAATCATCAAAATGAAAAGAAATAAACATTTGAAATACATCAGTCTGTGTGTAATGAATGATTTTAATATACAAGTTTCACCTTTTGAATGGAATTACTCAAATAAATCAACTTTGTCATGATATTCTAATTTTATGACCAGCACCTGTAGTGTTCCAACATACAATTGAATTGATTTCAGGATTTAATGAACTACAGTACCCAATACCATTAAAACATTCAGAAAATCCAAAGAAGTCTCTGTCTGCAAGGTCAAGGCCAATATTGAATGCCTGTGATCTCTGAGATTTCAGGTGTAACTGCCTTAAAAAGTCTTTGGTTGGCAGGATTATGTAGTGGAACTCACTGCATTAGCTCGTCTACTTCCGAAAACCACCCGCTTGTGGAATTTGTCACGGCATTCATAAATGCAAGTTAAAACTCTAGCATGCAATGAAGAAACAATACATAACCTGCTCGTTCTGTGTGGCCAAACTCAATTAAGGAAGACTAAGGCAAAAAATAATCAAAATTTTAACTTGGACGCAACATTATCCAGGCTAAAGAGGAGGTGCATTAGTGCACATGGCATTGGATGCTTTCAAAACTGGAAATGCAACATTAAGCGAGAGAGATGTTTTGGAACACGCCCACCACAACCCGCACACAAAACCCCCACAATTTTTAAAATAAATTACTCCGCCTTAATGTTGATGTCTCTGTACTATTTTCACTTAAATATAAAGTGTGTACGAGTTTTACCCCAACTGGGGTTGTAATTTGCAACACAAAAAGAAAATCCCTAATTTTAGCTTTGTCACGCTACATTCTTTACATACTGAAACAGATGCAACAATAAACTGAGATTAATGTCACAATATTAAAGGAAAATCTTACTCTTTTTCTGGAAGTGGGCTTTTCTTTCCCCTCAAATGTGACACTAAGGTCTGCCATTGCTTCAGTCCTGTTTTTTCGCTGCACAGCAGTAAGAGCTGCTTTCCAGGTGGAATTGTGGTTCTTGAAACCAGTCTGAAATAGTTCACAAAAGCAAGAAGTTAAGCTTCTAACAAGCACAGCTGCATGACCGGCCTTTAAGATGGACACACTCACCCTCATTCTAGAAGGCATAGAGAATGACACAAGCTCGGGACGAAAGACTTTGTACAAAGCTAGTAGCTGCATAAGGTAGGGCTGTCTGCCCTATTAAAGACAGAAACAATGCAGGTTACAAACCAGAATACAGTTTGTGACTTGTGTAAAATCTAATCACAGAAAAGATAAATATGACAAACGAATCTCCAGTAAATTAGGAAAATGTGTGTCTGTACCATTTTGGCCTGGACTTCCAACAGTTTTCTCACTCTGAATGGCTGGACTGAGAAAAGTACAATCACGTTTTGAATTACAAGAATATTTGTTTTCCAAAAAAACAATTGTGTTAACGAAATAAAAGACTTACCATGTTCTCTCATCGTTAACAGGTACAATAAATGGCAGATAAAAGGACACTGAAAAAAAACAAAATTTAATAGAATACATGCAAAACATTTTTTGCAGAACGTTATTCTGATAATATATTAAGACAAAACTAAACATACCAGGTTTTCTTCCGTCACAAAGCTGAAAATAAAGCCATAGATTGCTCTTAGGTGGTCTTTGCAATCAATAAGGTCAAAAACTGTGAGAACCCACCGCAGGAAAAGAACCTATGAAACAAAAAATTAGTGCTTTCTAAAGCATAAGGAAATATCTGCATAAACGGCAGATACATAAATAGGGCTGTGCAATATGGCATAAAATTCATATTGTGAACCATTTATAAGATGAACCATAGACGGTACTCGGTCAATCCAGTGTACGTTTATCTGCCAATCTACAATATTTGTAATAATTTAGAACTAAAATGATGCCACGCCGAGACGCCGCGACAGAGAGAGAGAGGGTGCGCAGCAGAAATTATATTAGAATATCTGTTTATGTTTTTAGTAACTTATATATTTTTAATAATTTACAACTAAAATGAGTAAAAAAAAAAATATTGCCACAAAAAAAGCTAAAAAAAAAAGGGGGGGGGGGGTATTGGAGCAGTTTCCGCGATGTTCTGTAGATTTCCGCGTAAAACGATCACTTTCGTTCTCCAAATATTCGCGTGTGACTGGATCCGCGTAAAACTGGGGGCTTACTGTTCATCCAACACTAAGGTCGAGCGTCCCAATGCTTTTTTCCCCCTCCCCTCCCTACCGTACACAAAATACCGTCTGGTTTTAGTCAACCACATTTAGTCCGTCCTAATTCATCAACAATATTACATTATATATTTTATCATGTTATCGAACAGCATTTACATTGTGTCTCGTTTTTGTCGTGTGATGAAGGTAATGGACCACTCTTTTTAACAAGCTGCTCCTCCGTGCGCGACTGTCATTTTCGCGAGGAGCAGATATTTCTGTGGTAGGCCGCTATAATCAAATTCTGTCCCATGGGCCAAATTTATATCGCATACCATTTATACCATACAGTACTGTACACAATCCTAGTAGCTTTGTACCTGGGCATTCATTGGTATTTTTCCCACACACAGCCATGACACTCCTCTTACAATGGCATCCTGAGGTACTACTGAAGCAGGTATCAGGAACTTCAAAATCCGGGAACAGGTCACAGTACCTGCATAGTAAGGAGGAAAATGTTTTTCAAATATTCTACTGGACACATCAAGTGTATACCGACCAAAAAAGTATGGAGTTTATGTATGCAGTAATATGTTTTAAACACACACAGCAATTAGCATTAGACCACGATGACCTTACCTGCACGGAGACTTAATGCCAGGTCCAGAAGCGATGAGATGGCCTCTGGAGGGAGACCTCGATTTAAGGCAATGGTCTCCACTACCACCAGGTTCTTCTCCAGTTCGTCGTTGCCCTTTACAACAGTGCCTTCCTGTACTGTGTCACACAAACACAAAAAAGCGAGAGAAACTTAATTTAAGAAATCTGTGCCATCCTGTGGATAACACAGGTGGGCTGAGGTGATGTCTGTCATAATGCTCACAACTGTTGCATTGAAAACTTAAAACTAAACGTGTCTCCACAATTATAACCCACACAGCTATAAATGGACTGCATTATGCTTCAGGAGTTTATCACTGAACTCAGTTGCCATTGGTGGTTTCCAATTTCAATCATAGAGCCCTAACCCAAACATTACAGTTTTCTTGTTCCATACTCAAAACTTTTGAAAGGCTTGGGTAGGAAGTTAGTGAAACTCGACCAGCTAGCTCGTGATAAAGGGCCATCTGCTAAATCCCTAAAACCAACTATTAATATGTACAAGAAGAAACTGAATATTTAATATCACCTTACGTATACTCATAACTCATAACTTAAAACTTTTATCCTGCACTTGCTGCTTATTGCACTTCTGCTTAGACCTAAACTGCATTTCGTTGCCCTGAACTTGTACATGTGTAATGACAATAAAGTTGAATCTAATCTAATCTAATCAACAATTAACGTGGTAACGACTATCACAAACATCCATAGCATGCAAACATTCGCTAGAAATGGTAAATAGTGGCTCATAGTGGGTTAACTGTGTGCTGTGGCGTGTTCGCGTAGGACAAGCGATCACTATAGATTTAAAGTGAACTAGTAACAAAGCCACATTTCAGTTTAGCTAGGCTACGTAACGTCAGCTACAGAACTATGACTGTTGGCAGCAATTCTTGCACCTAAAAACAACGTTGTCCCTTTCCTAGTTCATCTGTGGCCTAACAGGTATGCCATTGTTTTGTTTTGGCGGATTAACGTTGTTCTACTTTAGCGCTAGCCGACTTTAGCAGCGCTCACCCTGAGAGAGATGGTGCAGAGCAAACCGAAAAGGGTTTGCTTCGCCTTTCTTCTTCACATTCTCCGCCACTCGTAAACTCCTGCTGCTCGAACCAGAGGTGGAGGACTCCCTGGACGCGTCCAAAGCCAGTCCGGATAGATTAGGTGTGTTTGCCATAGCGAGCGCTACATAACTCTGTCTCTAAGCGCCTGGTGTGTTTTCCGCTCCTCACTCTGCGCCGTTTCAAATCTAACGCCAATCTTCCGCGCGACCGTTTGGACATGCGCACTAGGATCCTCCGGTTCCGCAGCTTGCCACCATGTGGACACACTGTGGTCTTACAAGATCCGGATTATTCTACCGACACCACTGCTGCATCACAACATTAATTACACCACTAATTCATGTGTAGACACATTACACCACCTTTAGAAGGTCCGTAATGTAATGTAAAGTATAACATTGTGCTGTTTGGGACACACCACATGTACAGGCCTGATGGCCTAGTAGTTAGGGAGTTGCCCCATACGATCAGAAGGTTGTGTGTTCAAATTCTAGGACTCCCAGTGGCACCACTGTGGTACCCTTGAGCAATGTACAGTCCCCACACACTGCTCCCAGGGTGCAGTATTCCTGGCTACCAGCTGCTTTACTCTGTGAATGAGTTAAACGAGAAAGAATTCCGCGCTGTTCACACCGTGTGCTGTGGCGTGTTGATGTGTGACAAATGGTCACTTTACATTCAGCTTTGGTACTTTAAATTTTCGTCACGTAATTGAAAGTGAAGTAGTTGGGGAAAAAGAGAGGGATATATACTTATATTTTTCATTCAACGTCTGCCTGGTAAAAAGTGAAATGACCAAATTTCAACCATTCCGGTTTTTTTCAAGGGAAAAAGAATCCTTGCTTAGTGCTGTGGGAGTTCACTGGCCGCTCTGAAATAGAGCGAAATAATCAGAAACGTGAAATAACATTACAGAAAAACGTATGGTTAAGAAACAACTTTAGGCTTTGGGATTTCTCCAGTTACACTCTCACTTGATGTAGCTTGCTGTAATCAGATATGTACCGTGTTTTTTGGCTAACGCCGCAGGTCAGCTTTGATGTTCCGTGTGCTTCATTGAGAAGAAAATTAAATGATTTTAGCTTTCTGACACTTGAATTCAGACAATCATTTTAATCCAGAGTTTTAGCTGGGTACCCCTCCATAACTGGGGTATCTTAACATCCAAACTGCTATTTTTGTCACTTTTTTGGAGGGGGGTCTGGGTCTAATAGCATTTATATGCAATTGTGCATAGAGCATTTTCATTTTTAGTGTTTTTGAGTTGCGACTCCCTACAATCAGAAGGCTGTAGCTTCAAATCCTAGGACCCCGTGCAGCACCACAGAGATATTTACTAAAACTAGGCACAGAGGAGCCGTCCCTGATTTTGATTTAGAAATCATTGAGACTTCCCACTTCCCAGTTTAAATGAACTGCAACAACTTGCCATCACAGTTAATATTAAGCAGGATAAATATCTAAATCACACAAGTTTAATTTCACCTTTGTGTCCTCCAACACCAGTTTTTCTACTTCACTTCCTCAGATTTGAGCCACAATCACCTAAACTTTGCTGAGTCAGAATCAAGCACGTTCTGCAGTGAGCAGAGTTATTCTAGCCAAACATTTTACATCTTTGTGTCCCGGGGCAACTGTTGTGATGTTAACACGAATTTAAAGATTATTTCACAGGAACTGATTTAATAAACAAAGCTGGCATTTTTCTATTCCACAGATATAGTTAAAGATTAATGGTGGGCATAGATTCATTTTTTTAAATCTAGATTAATCTCACTGTAATCTTGGGGTTAATCTAGATTTATCTAGATTAAAATGGCTCATTTGAATTCTGCTGAAGGCATTCAGAATGTGTGTGCTACCCAAATAATGACTAAAAGTAAGTCTTTGAGAACGGGTTTCTCAGCTCCTACAGTAAACTGATTGCAGTTGGTGCAAACTTAACTTTACTTGTTTCCTTAAGTGAAAGGAAAGGTTTGGTGAAAAGTTTTCAGCCCTCTATACACACTAATTCCTTCCTACAGCCATGGGGGCTAAGACTAAGGCTAAGCCCCCCTTGTCTTTCCGTCCTAGTGATGTCCCTGTTTCACAGTGGGCATACACACGTGTTCAGACTCGTTCTCGCCCCCAACAGTGCAATTCGGCTCGGTATACATCCGCGCTAAAATATCAAGGTGAAAGTCATCATATCTTGCGTAGAATAGAACCAGCTCCCAATTCAACTTTGCGAATAGATTAACGCCGATATTTTTTTTAAACGCCTGATAAGTGTCTCACATTAACGCCGATAACAGCCCACCACTATTGAATATGTATTAATATAAATTGGCAGAGGTCTGTTTTTATAATGTTTATTGACCTGGTCTCCTGGCCTGTAAACCTCTAAGACAATTAATTTAGAAATAATTTCTTTTCACTCAAAAATGGTCAACATCAATTGCCAGACATCAATGAAATGTATAATAAATAAACTGCTAACGAGGGTCAGGATATATTTATTGGATATTTATCTCCTACAGGTGACAACTAATAAATAAAATGTAGTAAAAAGAAAAACAGGCAGGACTGGTAAAACTACCTCTTCAGTAATAATAAAACATAAAGAATAGACAAAACTGCCAATTATTTACACAAAACATATGGGAAGATGAACAAACGGGATTACATATTCATTATTTAGTGGTTTAACCTGAATTGTAGCCACTGGATTATCATGCACTGAAATAGTCTGATGGACTACAAGAGAGGCATAACTGTATGAAAGGAAGAAACAGAAATGAAAGAACTTTTACTCTTTTGTATAACCTTGAATAGTGTGACAAAATGTATTCCACCATGACGTTCCATTCTGTAACAAAAATCATTTTTCTAAACAATACATTTTGATTAGACACTACATTTCATGAATTATCAGCCTAAGATCCTGAAAACAAATCAGGGATCAGTAACTATCAGCATTTAAAGCTGATAATACTGTGCCATGTTCTTAAATATTTCACAAGTAGCTGTTAAATAATAAGCTGAAAACAAATGACAGGAGGGCAAAGGCAACGAGTCTGATTTGCCATCAACAGCTCCTACAATGGAGATATGTTACTGACGAGGTTTGCGTTTAGGTTTTTAAACAGAAGGCTTGTAACCATACTGTTGAACAGCTTGTGTGTAGATCAAGAATGGAAACCATGTTTTGTGGCTACTGTTGCCCCACCCCCCACCACCTTATCAGAAAACGTTCGCTTCTCTTTGTGCAGATACTGCAGTCAGAAGCAAAGGAGCTAAGAAACTTTGACTTTATTCTTTTCTTGGGCATTAATCTGCTCCTCTCTTCTTTCCTCTCTCTCGGGCCGATCCTCACTCTGGCGTGCAATCAGCAGTCGGCAGGTCAGGAGAATACCAAAGACCAGGGCATGGGCATAGCGTTTCAGAGGATCTCCAACCAGTTGATGGAAGAAGAGCACAGCAAGCATGACCAGCAGCAGTAAGAAGTTGGCTACATCCTTTGGTTTTCCCGGTACGAGTGTCAGAACTACTCCACAACCCACTTCAAGAGTACCAATGATTTTTCGGAGGAGCACAGAGGTTATGCCCATCTTCTTCAACCCTGGCAGGGCCTTGGCATAGCTTTTATATGCTCTCTTCTGAAAAAATGAAAGTAAGAACAGAAATATTTAGTTAAAACATTTACATCTATGGCATTTATCCAAAGCGACTTCCAATCCCTACCTACAGGGGGCAGCCTCTCCCTGGAGCAACTTGGGGTTAAGGGTCTTGCTCAGGTACCCAGTGGTGGTGCTGATGGTGGGATTCGAACCCATGGCCTCTTGGTCTAGAGGCAAGTATCCTACCCACTACGACGCCGCCGCCGCCACCCATAACTAGTAACACCACCCTATATATGGTATGCAACATGTTTTAAAAGACAATAAAATGCTATTTATAGCTGGATACGAATGAGGTTATTTTGATACTGATTCCCATTCAGATACTGTGTTTTTACCTTGAAGTGTGACAATGAAATCTGTGAAATACCAAAAACATGACTGAAATGTGTAAATGATCTAAGCTAAGACTGGCTGTTGCAGTCCAGGCTGAAACACACTTTATAGTGTTTTCATGAATGAATGGGGCCGAACTGGCAGATATATGCGAATCGGTTGGTGCTCTTGACTTTACAAGAACATTTCATTCTAGAGATGCTCTGGTCTGGAAACCACTGGCGGATGCTGATATATGATATATTTTCAAGTATGCATATGCTAATGCCGATGCATACGTTTGGACTATATCTCGCTGCATCAGAACATTGTAATATAATCTAAAGGCTTAAATATGAACAAATACGAAAACACGTAGCGAAGAATGCTAGCATCACCACAACATGCTGCTCCTCCAGACTGCAATTACTGCACCATCAAATATCGAGAATCTGTGAAATCTGAACATAACCGAGGCCGATTACATACCTGCAAGCACATATCTCCTGACACGGACATGATTCTGATATTCTCCCCTAATGAACTCTAATCAGGCTGTTTTAATAGCTTAGATTATTTTAGATATGAACATACACTATAATCCCGTATGGCGCGTTTTTCTTATATGACCTTTCTGTGCAGGATTTGGAATTTCAACAGGCCTCCTAACATGTTAGCTAGCTCTAAACAAATAAATGTTAGTCGTAAATATTTCTATAGCGCTGTTATGAGGCATAAATCAACTCCGCATCAGCAGGTGCACCACAGAATGTGCTCGAAAGCGCCGCCATTGCTACAAAGCAGCGTGGCCATACATGGTTAAGGGGAGATGGGGACAAAACCCAGACTTCAATAAAATAACACCTCGGTATTTAGAAGGAAATATGGATCTCGATAAATGACGAGCTGACTCTGGTAGCCGCCACACTCAAGGGTCTGGCTGTAGGACGGAGCTGAAAGACAGCATCGCACAACTTGGCTCTAATCGAAAACATGATGCGGTCTTTATTATCGTTTATTAGTTTTCAGAGCGGATCAGGTGTCAGAGCTGTATTACAGAGCTGGTCCGCAATTCAGCTGAAGGTAAATCTAAATCAACCCCCCTCCCCTTGTTCCCCGTGCAAAAGAGTCGGGCATCTCTCTGGGGCATGCTTTTAGCGTTAGAGGGGTTATCCACGGCCAGGCAGTGAAAAAGATGAATGAAAATGATAATAAATCATCAACAAATCTGGCCTGAGTACGACATATAAAAGTGCTCCTTCAAGAGACAACACTGAATCATATCCTGAAAGATTTATAAAATAATTCCGGCCGGGACTAAGCCCGTTTTCCATGTACAGCGGTTCGTTTCTTTTGAATGCCCCGAATGTATGCACTCACCATTTCACTGTAGGCATCTTTACTCAGTCTCGGCGTCAGTTTAATTGTTCCCATGAAAACAAAGAAGAGGCCGAGCGCGAAAGAAAGAGCCACGATGGTTACCGTCCTTGGCGAGGCCATTTTCGGTCAGGACAGCCTAAGAGTCCCAGTTCCGACTACCCTCCGCGTCTCCCCTCGCTTCTCTTCGGCGTCCTGCTGAAGATGCTAAGGGGGGATGGGAGTGAAAATTCAAACATGGCGAAATGCCATTCTGTTACAGTTCTCTAGAGCCGCCTCCAGGGGGCGCTATTATAGACACAATAGATTTTGGAATTGGCCTAAATGAACTTCCATCAGAACTCCACGTTTCTGGCTGGCAGTTTTATTGTTCTATCTGTGCATAACTGGAAGCATCACAACTTTCTTCAGTTAAATAAAGACAAAACGGAGATGATCTTTTTTGGAAATAAGGAGGATCGGTTCTCAGTGCCGAAAACTTCAGATGTCCACCCATGTAATAAAAAATAGAGCTCAGTTTTGGCGAAACCAAAACCAAGAGGTCACATTATTCCAGTCCTCAGCTCTTTGTACCGAATTCCAGTTCGGTACACAATTGATTTCAAAGCATTAATCATAGCATATATATATATATAACAAAACATTATTCAGTCCTTAAATGTTCTTTTAGTTATTGCTATTTGCAGTATCTTCAGAATATTAACTTCATCGTTATAAGAAGAGAGAAGAAGAGGGAGATCCAGAAGTTAGTTGTCAAGAATATCAAGGACCTGAAAATGTTCCTTGTGTTTCTGCATCCCATAACAAGTGTTCTTCAGGATTTTTATATTAGCTGTCCTGAATTTGAGACAGGAGGTCAGTTTTAAAATTCTTTTATGGTGAAAATTGATCTGATATTGGTGCAACATTTAAAACGATAAAGTAGATTCTTAATATTCGAATCATACAACCATTAGATTTTTGGGAGAGGGAACTACTTTTACTGGTGTTACTATTACGTAACACTTCAGTAAAGCCACTATTTCATCAAAGTTTATTTAAATTAAGTGAAGTTATGTTGCTCAAAGTATTCCCTTTACACTATAATTGTGTAAAATGAAGACAAAAACGGTAAATAATGGCACACAGTTATAATGGAAACAATCTAATCAGGGTATGTATGCTCTGCGGTTCCCTTCACACAAGGTTTTCCAGTTGACCAATCACAAAGCTCGGTACTTTTTAATGAAAAACAAATGAATGTATACAAAACAGGTAAATTCACATAAGAAACTGTATTAAAAAGTACAATAGAATTTATATTAATTTTCTCTAGGCCATTTTAAACACCCCCCTCCTGACACACTCACACACACACACACACACACACACACACACACACACACACACACACCACCAAATTACACATTTGATTGATTTACTTTAAGTAAATATCCTTCACAAGGAACAAATTAAAATATGTTGTTCAGCACCTTTCTACCAGTTTGCAATATGTAAACTTATTGCAAAACACATAAAATATCAAGCCTTTAATATTTATGCACGGGCCACAATTTCTGTGTTTTTCTATAAACAAACAGTAATTGTTGCATTATAGTGTGCAGAAGTGTGTTTCCTGTAGAGGATCTGTGGTTACTTTAAGAAAATCAACAAAATATTATTTGACAAGGTTTTCCAAACTTTGATGCAGAACTGTGAGACTAAATACATCCGTGTTAATGATGCTGAAATCACTGTAACACAAAACCTACAAACAGTAAAAATAACACTAAACCACATTCACTGTGCATTCATTCATCACACAAATATCAAAATGAATGACAAACAAAAACATTTTTGTTCATTGAAAAAGAGCAATGTTCACATTTGCTACATTACAATACTCCTATATTAAAAGTGCTCAGTGTGAGGTTCCCTAATACCAAATTATGCAAATAGTAACCACTGGTTTATATAAATGACTGCTAATATACAGCTGATATAACAGTCTGCACACAATGATTAACCACTTCATTATGCATCCCTACGTTGTATGTACTCTCACTGTAGCTCCGCCCACCATATGGGTGCATGTTATAGTTTACAATTACACACCGCACTCCATCTGTGGCACTGAGTAATCTGCAATGTATCATTTTTTTAAATGGTCAGAGCCCCTCAGGACCAGAGGCGCATCTTGTCAGCAGGCAGGGCAGGCAGCTGCTTGGGGCCCCTTAGCCACTAGATGGCGAACGAGAGCTGACGCTTTAAACTAGGTAGAGGGGGGGCCCCAGTGAATTTTTGCTTGGGGCCCCAACAGACCCTAGGAACGCCTCAGCACAGCACCACCAGTGAGCAGATTATTTGGGTGGTGAATCATACTGAAGCAGTGACACTGATATTGAAGTGAAATACTAGTGCGTGTGCTGCACAGAGTGGATCTCAAAGAGAGTGGATGATTATCACAAACTGCGGCATCAGATGAACTATCATCAATACATTTACACCTGCAGAGTGTAAAAGAGTGTACTAAGTGGATGGTGTTTAAAAACCCCAGTAGCACTGCTATGTGATCTGGTCTGTGCAGCACACACACACACACACACACACACACACTGTGCTGAAAATAATCCACCACCCAAACAATACCTGCTCACTGGTGATCCTGCAGGGATCCGGAACACTGACTAGTGAGATAAAAAGGGGAGAAACAGAAGACTATATACGACAGATGGACATAATACTAAGGGTTCGCAATAATTTGACTCATCAGTTTACACTGTTTTACTGATCCTGGTTCAAAATACCTACTTTTGAGTCCATGGTGAGGAGTGTCTGTCCAATACAAGATTTCATAGACATGAGAGTCCAGTAAGTCAGATGAATGTTTATGATGTAATGAATCTCTTCCAGGGTGAAAGCAGCTGGGTAACGAACTGGGATGGCGTGACCCAAAGTTCCGCAGACATCTTTATCCTGTGTCATCTCACACTGCCCCAACAGTCCAGACATCTCACTGCTCTGGCACCAAATCTTGATCCTGTCGGGCTTTTAGAGCCAAAATTGCTTTTCTGTAAAGATCTATCCGGAAACAGACAAATTAAATCATTTCATCCACTGAAGATCTAGATCAGGGCTGCCCACCAGGACTATATCATTGGTCTTATTTTGAACTCTAGATCTCGCCCCATGAACAGCCCTGATCAGACAGCATTAGGCTTTTATCCCGGGCCCTCAGGGTCAAGAGAGACTCACCGAAAGTGGCAGACAGATCAGCTGGCTGCGTATAAGCGGCTGGTATCCTTTCTGTATTTATCTTGTTCTTCTTTTTTCCTTTCACCAGTTTTTTCTTTTTCTTCTTTTCTCCTTTTCCTGTTATAAGAATGTCATCCAAATGAAGTTGTGCCATTATGCAAACAATCTACTTTACGAATTAATAACTAGACAGAATACCTTTAGTGGGTCTGGTGTCATCATTTTCCAGCAAGTCCACATGATCCATCGTCTCCTCCTTCACCTTTGCTTTCCGTTTCAGCTTCCCACGTCTCTGTGGCAACAGGGCACTGCTGGCTTTCTCCTTTTGACCGTTTTGGTCCTGCTCTCCCTCATTTCCTTCCGCTTCCTCTTCCTCCTGTCCTTCCACGTCGTCCTCATTGTTGCCTTCCTTTTTCACACTTCTCTTTTTCATTTTAACTTTCACTTTCTTCTTTTTCTTTAGTTTCTTTGTAAAAGAATTATCCTAGAATCAGATTGCATGCAGACATTTGGTTACATAAAAGAGATACATGCACACACAGACACACACAAACACACAGACACACACAAACACACACACACAGACACACAAACCAGTATGAACTATAAACAAAAAATCATTATCCATCCATCCATCCATCCATCCATCATCTCCCACTTATCCGGAGGCGGGTCGCTACCCAGCTACCCTGCGGATCTCATCCCCTACCCGGAGAGGGCACTCCACCCTTTTCCGGCTGAGGACCATGGTCTCGGATTTGGAGGAGCTGATCCTCATCCCAGATGCTTCACAAGCGGCTGTGAACTGCTCCAGTGAGAGCTGTAGGTCACGGCCTGATGAAGTCAACAGAAACACATCGTCAAAAAGCAGAGACCTGATCCTGAGGCCACCAAACCGGACCCCCTCAACACCCGAGCTGCACCTAGAAATTCTGTGCATAAAAATTATGAACAGAATCGGTGACAAAGGGCAGCCCTGGCGGAGTTCAACCCTCACAGGGAACGAGTTCGACTTACTGCCGGCTATGTGGACCAAGCTCTGGCACCAGTTGTACAGGGAGCGATCAGCCCTTAATAAGTTGTCCGACACCCCATACTCCCGGAGCACTCCCCAAAGGGGTCCCCGAGGGACGCGGTCGAATGCCTTTTCTAAGTCCACAAAACACATGTAGACAGGTTGGGCAAACTCCCAAACTCCCAACTCCCAACAGGTTGGGCTGGTGTCCACCAGCGGGTACGGTGATTACCGCCACGACAGGCACCAACCACCTTACGGCCACAGTTCTGGTCAGCCGCCTGGAAAATGGAGGTGCGGAATATTGCCCATTCGGACTCAATATCCTTCACGTACCCCGAGATGTGGTTGAAGTTCTGCCAGAGGTGTGAGTTGAAACTCGTTCTGACTGGGGACTCTGCCAGCCGTTCCCAGCAAACCCTCACAATACGTTTGGGCCTGCCAGGTCTGACCTGTTTCTTCCCCCACCAGCGGAGCCAACTCAACACCAGGTGGTGATCAGTTGACAGCTCTGCCCCTCTCTTCACCCGA
>JBBJLR010006704.1:0-14017 GCA_037577145.1 Brachypetersius gabonensis
TGTGATACAAACTCCACATTCTGATATAAACACCACATTCTGATACAAACTCCACATTCTTATATAAACTCCACATTTTGATACAAACTCCACATTTTGATATAAACTCCATTATAAACTCCACGTTCTGATACAAACTCCACATTCTGGTATAAACTTTACATATATCTGCCCTCTCAGGCAATAGAAAATTTGGCTCCAACCACCCACAGTGAAGTTATAGTTCAGTCCAGACTGCTTTTTGAATGAGTGGCAGGACAGACTAAACAATCAGAAGAGAGGTCATTTACATACAGTACTGTGCAAAAGCTCTGAGCCACCCCTCTCCAACATTTTTAGGGCCAACATTTTATCTTAAAACCATCATGAACGGGTGTCTCAGACAGCAGGTAACACATTTGTCCAAATATGTTAGAATAAAAATCTGAATTAATGGAGGAAAAACCCCGACCCTGAATGCAGGAATAAGGGGTGGATAATGGATGGATGGAGGAAAAATGTATTACAGTTATCAGTGTCAGTATCGACTGAACCGTATACCTCAACTTTTGATGCCCCTTGCCACTGGTTTGTTTCCTTTTGATGTGTATTTGAATCTTTGAGGGAAGTAATCTGACCCAATCAGGCGATAGAGGCCTGTCATGCTCCTTAACTTTTACCTGATGAAAAATTAACATATAAATAATTGTGATAAACAATTGAATTGGCCTTTTGTTTGTTCCTTTTGTGCTGCATTTACAGTATGAAGCTAAAGTGGCCAAATTAGTGGCTCTCTTGCATCCTAGTTGTGTTTATTATGATAAACCTGCAAAAAATGTGGTTCCGCACTGTTTTGAGGATTTAGTTCACTGTAGCAGATGGTGGCGCCACTGATCCACCAACCGATTTGTCAGCTGTGGCCTGTTTCGGATTAAAGACCAGCTGGGCTCAAAATCCCACAATGACATCAAATAAAGCATCAAGATGTGTGAACTTTAGCTGAGATGTCAAAGTAATTCTTAGTGGTTTAGATGGTAAATTACTTATACAGAAACTTTTACTTACTAGATTCAACAGATTTTATTCGCCTTTTGTACACACAGGCAGTTTGGGTGCAGGGGATTTTTTAAAGCCGAGCTCTTACAGCGAGCAGAAAAAAGAAAGGAAAAAAAATCTAGTGCAACAAATGGCCCCTATAAAATGCATTGTGATACAAAAATAAATCAAAAGAAACACTATGATGCGATAAAATAAAATATGCAATAAAATGTGTGCTGAGTGTTTATACCAAAGCTGGTGGTGTGGATGGTGTGTGTCACCTGAGGATGGTGGTGATGGGAACCTGGGGTCACGATGTCAACAAGGTAAATGTAACCATTTCATTTGGCTTCCAGAGTAACCAGTGAACGTTCTTGCACCTTGTGAGGTTTTACTTATAATGTTGATAATGGGGAAACGGGTAAAATATTTTACCTCACCACCCCCATTGCCTTACAGGCCCTGGGCTTGATTCGTGGCCAGAGTTTCCATCTTCTATTTGTATTTGCTGGGTTTCCTCCCACAGTCCAAAGACATGCACATCAGAATACCTGGAGGTGCTAAACTGCCCCTAGGTGCGTGTGTGTGAGCGTGTGTCTGCGTTGTGTGTGTCTACCTGGTGATGTGTCCAGTGTTTCTCTGCTCTAATGCTGGGATAGACTCCAGCACCCATGCAAACCTGGTTAGTATAAGTGAAGCGGCTTCTCCAACATGAATGCATTTAAAAATGTATTTAGGGGCCAAACCCATTGCGAGCAATGTCTCAGACATTACGCAACCTGTGGTGGAGCTTATAGTTGCATTAAACTCCTCAGATGTCTGGTTCCATTCACCACCACTGTGATCAATTCTCGCTCTATGTAACAACACATTTGACTTGGAATATGTTCACATCTTAACTGTTTAATGGAGAAATGTGGATCGGTGGGAGTCTGCTTTTACATTGTTTGGATATAAAACCATCAACATGGTGTTAACTGGTAGCTTTTATTCATCATTAGCAGCACTGGGAATATTGACCAAACCTTTACGTTAATCAGTGTTTAATAATCATGCAAGTAGACTTTACTCTTGAGTTACCATTGAGTTAACATGTAAAAAAGGGCATATTGGCATAATATCTGGACTACAGAATAAAGGATAAATGTGGAAGAGAATGAAAGGAATAGGCTGATATTAATTCTAACCAATATCATAATATTTTTACAGGTTAAAAGCCGATGCCTGCCGTGTTGCTCAGTAAACCAGACTCTCCCCCTTTTGCTTTCTGAATAAAACAGGCTCTACGAGCTTTAAGTGCCAGTGACGTAAAGTGAGAGTGACGTGGTCAGGTCTGAGGCCCTCCTACAACTCAAAGTTAACTGCAGTTTAACACCTGAGCCAAAGCCCTCCTGAATGCTGAGCTAGCAGTTCAGGCACTTCCAGGCCGCCCTAAGACACTTCAGAAAGAGGGTTGCTTAAAAACATGCTGATAAAATGAAGACCTTTTAGGAACATGAAACCAAACAAACATTAACTTTTGCCTCGCAGGCAAAATCGTAGCTCAAGACAAGATATTCCTGATTTATCAACTCTACTGACGGTGCTGTGATGGAGATTGAGTCTATGGTAGCAAATACTGCACTGATCAGAGCCAGAGAAGGTAAGACCAGCTGTAATTCCATTCATTAAGAATGTCATAGAGATAACTTGATGGGTGCTTTAGTAAAGACAGAGGTCCATTAAGAGCATTTGAGCACCTCTGGTCAAATTATGTGGTATATTACTATATTTCTGTATTATATGCATTTTTTAAAACATAAATTAAATAGAAGTGCAGTGCAATACCATTTTTAGTATATTGCCAGTTGAGTATATGCTTATTTTCCCTTCTAAAAAATCAACAAAATGTCATTTCACTGGGATGTCTCAGCCTTTGCACACGACTGCATATAGAATTATGATAAAGAACCATTTAAATGCTCGTGCTTTCTGTGTGTGGCTCTATACACCACCAAAAAGTACTTGTATTTGTACTATGTGTCGGAAGTTGGTGCACAAATGTGGACCATCTGGTGGGTCCTGAGCTTTGGTTTTAGAACCACTTACCTGAAGAACCTGTGGTTTGAGGATCACTGTGAGGTTCCATGCTTTTGCTCCACTATTTATTTCCTATGTATACTTATATTTATTTTATTCTTTTTTTTTTAAACCTCCTACTATTTTTATGCTTAATAATTGTATACTATTTCACTAAAGCACAGTGATTGATCTTTGTGTATGACGGGCTACAGAAATAAACTTTTTATTTTGTTTTAATTAAAGGAATGCAGAAAATGCAGCCTTCATTGGTACATCTCAAGCTTCAGTGTATCACTTTAGGATCAGTTTTGTTCCCTTCTTTTATATGAAGCAATGTCAGTACTCTTAACTGCTTGGAGGAGTGTGAGATCCCAGGGGTTTGTGTACCATCAAATCAAACAGGCCTAAGGAATCCTCTGTATCTTTATGAAGTCACTGTTCAGATCGTGCACTTTCGTTCACACTCAGAGCCCGTGCCTGAGGTCCAGAGTGTCATGCTCTGCAAGTGTTTCTATTCATAGCACTATCTCTCAATGACTGCCTGTGGGTAAAGACACAAAACAGCACATTCCACATTTTTTCTTTGGCCCATGTACAAACAAAACACGTCAGACGCAGGAGTCATAAAACAGGTACGACTCTGATGTCCTCAGGTCACAAACAGGTTGGACTCCTTTTCTTACGGATGGCAATCAAGGGCTCGTCTGTCATGCACTCCATCTGCATAAGAGCTAAAATTAGAGCACCGAGGCCTAAACCTGACGGTGTAGTTGTAAAGTGTTTCATCACAATGTTATTAGGTGTCAACATCACATTTTCAGCACGTTCAGTTGCATAAGATTCAGCTAAAATGTCTGTTTTATATCCTAATAGCCTTGGCCTTGCGCTGTAAAGTTGTGTGTAGTTTTGAAACGAGTTCAGATGAGAGACATACTGTATATCGCAGCCCTATCAAAACTACGGTTGTTGAAAAACCCTGAGTGTAATGATGTTTTGGTGAAAATAGATTAATACACCACACGCTCTAGGCAAGACAAGTTCATTTATAGAACGTATTATCATACATAGGTCATTCAGTACGCTTTACAAATATAAAACCAGCATAAAAATTAAACTAAGCATTAAAAGTAGTTGTAAATTTATATAAATAAACAATAGTTTAACAGATTGAAAATCTGCGATTTCTGCAAGATATGATTAAGCTGGTTTTTTTTTACATCAGAAACAACACAAAACAAAATGAACTTATCTCACTTATTATATAATAAAACAATAAAAACGTCATTACCTTTAACTTTTAAAGGAGTGGTTCACTGAGAAAAACTAACTCATACTATTTCTCCTTAATCCAAAATGACATGAATGGCAAAGGCATGTTAGCTTCTTTGGTTTTAAACTGGAGAAACAAGGCTAATAAAGGCAACAAGACCTGTAAGACACCCAAACAATTTTAGATCTAGATTTCTACTGTTAGTCTTGTAGCTTTGATGCAAAACTAAAAAAAAATAATTCTAGATGCCAAACTTTTCGATTGCATTTAAAAGGGGAATTATGCAAATATTATTTCCTTTAAAGCACCACTTTAAGGTTTGTCCTTCTGTTGTACTGCTGCAGGCCACAAAAAACTGCACTATATAAAAAGAACATAATAACTTCACATGATATTGTGACATTATTTTGAAAGATATAAGATATAAAGATATATCATGGCCCCCAGTGTCTAAGACTCAACGACAAGGACAGTTCTTTGATGCGAAGGCGAAGGAGCATTCAGGTGTTGTTTTCATGTACACACACACACACACACACACACACACACACACACATACACACACACACACACACACACACACACACACTCAGGGAGTACAGCACAGATACAATGTCAGCTCTTCATTACTCATTTCCTCACCTATTTTTAGGTCTGGTACTGTTTGTACGCTACAGGACACCAGATACTTGTAAACCTGGGCTTCAGTGAGACATAATAAAAGCTGGCATTCATTCCAGCTGGAAGTCTTCTATGGGCACTTCATTTTTACACATCTATTTTTAGAAGGGCGTTGTTTGTTGTCCCTTTTCTTCCTCATTATCAGATGTGGCATGAATACTTGCCTGATCAACTATAGCACCTTTAAAAATTCGCCCTGAGGAATCATTTTTACTTTCTTTTTATCTTTCAGAATTCAAAGAAAGTTCCTAAGTATCCAAAGACCTTACATGTGGTTCAAGTTCACAAATAGACAGCAAAGGAATCCATAACTGGTCCCAGCTCTTAATTATTAAGGACAGATTGAAGTAAAAGAAAGAAGACCAACTGCTTACTTCTGTGCCTGAAAATGTAATTGCATTAAAATGATGGATTAATTATGGATTATGGAAAGTTTTCTGTTCTTCTCTAAAGCACAAGAAAGTACTTCACGATTGTTATCTGCAATAGTGAACCATCTCTACAGATGACAGATAAAGACTAGGTTGAAAGACACAGAAGTGTGACTTTAAAGGAACATTCCGCAATTCTGCTCAGATCCAAGCATCAAATTGGAACTGAATGAAAAATTTGGTTTAAAAATTTTTTTTACTTGGACTATCATGACCTCTCAAAAGTTAAAGACAGCATTGAGACTTTTCTAAGTTTTAGCTCCAAAGGTGTCAGAACTGCCAAAATCCTCACTGTCTTCAAACGTATACTTATAGTATACTAGAACATATACTAATTTCATGCTTCTTCGGACTAAACTGGAACATTTTTTAATTTACAAAAGTATACTTTATATACTTTCTTTATACTTATCACTGTACGTCAAGTATATCAAATGTAGTATATAAAAAGTAAACTACAAGTATACTGCCTCAGTTTTAGTGTAAAATAACTATACTCGTAGTACACATGAATAAACTACGTTATGCTAAGGGTGGGATGAATTTGTGGACTACAAAACTACAAAACATCCTTGGATGCTCCTATGGAGAAGAGAGTCTGTCAAATGCTGTAAATGTACATTTAAATCAACAGTTATGTAATCAGACATATTGTGGTGTCTGAAGTTAAATTCTTTAGTTTTGCACTTGAGCCAATGAAGCTTATGTGTGGAAAATTAGCATCAAGCTAACTGCATGCTCACATCATCAACATCGGGAGGTTTTCAGCAATCTCAAACTGATGTGTCTTCTGACAGTGTAGGGCATGCCGTTTTTATCCTGTTATTCTACAAAAAGAGGCTTCTACTGGCAGTGTTAGTTACGCTAATTAAGTTTTATCCATTTTAATAGAAAATAGTGTCTCCTGCAATACAAAAATCCACAATAACGGGCTTCTTTAAGATTACTCAATAACTCAACACAGTTATCAGCAAGTGAATGAAGTATTTGGCTGCAGCATTTGCTTCTGTTACTTGTTGGCTGGTCTTATAGCCACTTATTAGATTAACCTTGCTAAGCAAGTTTTTGATTA
Source organism: Brachypetersius gabonensis (assembly GCA_037577145.1). Taxonomy (NCBI): domain Eukaryota; kingdom Metazoa; phylum Chordata; class Actinopteri; order Characiformes; family Alestidae; genus Brachypetersius; species Brachypetersius gabonensis. The sequence goes on from JBBJLR010006704.1 coordinate 6,533, forward strand.
TTGTAATCACAATTAAGGATTAGCACAATGACTTACTGAGGAGGGCAGTTTACTGGTAAAATAATATGTAATTTTTGGCATATCTGCAGGCTGCGGTGGAAAACGGAAAGGAAGAAGCAGGAGATGGAGGGAGCTTCTACGCTTTCCTCACATAAACGAGTGCACAGAGCTGGAGAACAGCATTGGTGAGACTTTGACTAAAAGCTTGAAGCAAAATGAGTGGTTTATTGATCCCTACAAGTGATCAACTACAAGCTGAGCTCCTTCAGTGAAGTGCTCTGTGTTTTAGAACGGGATTACCACAGCCTGTGTGTGGACCAGCCTATTGGGAAAGCCCTATTCCATCAGTACTGTGAGACCAGACCGGAGCTCAAACGCTGTGTTAACTTCTTGAATGCAATGGTATGACTGTTCTGTACAGTTCTGTACACTATATATGTTCATAATTAATGTTTATATATAATATTTTAAGTTAATAATACATCTTTACAAATGTGTAAACTTTGCTTGGGCATCATTTATAAAGTGTATTATGTAAACTGAATATAAAGCCAGATTTTAAAAACTACAATGCATTTAATAGACTTACTTGAACTGCATGGATTAACACAATTTATAAATTCGACTAGGATTCTGGTGACCTTTTATTGGCATATATACAGTTTTCCTCTTTTGTTGATCAGACAGGAAACGTTTGGTAGTCACACATAGTCTTGTTGATATAACTTAGTCCCTGAAAAAGGCCATATAAAAGCAATTGCCTAAGACCACTTTAAACACACTGCAGTTAATTGCCCTGTTTTTGAGCTTTTGTATATTTTTGTGTATGAAACTACTTCAGCAATAATTTTATTTATTTGATCTATCATATATATAACAACCTCTTTTGCTGAACACAGCATTTCTTGTATAGAGCATACTGTATATAGTACATTAGTTCTTTAGTGCTAGTATATTCTGGGGAGTTTATATTGTCCTCGTCTTTGTGTCTCTGTGTGTCTGTGCAGTCGTAAGCATACGCAATTTTCTTCAGGATCAAAAAAAAATCTTATTCGGATTTTGATTGCTGTCACTTAGGCAGAGCATGAAGTGAGGCTAGATGAGAAGCAGAAGAGCAACGGGCATGAATTCATTGAAAAGTTCCTCAACCCAAAGGTGAGCGAGTTAATGGTTCGTTCTTATCTAGAGATGCACAGATATCAGCATCAGTTCCGCAACAGTCCCGACACTGTAGTGCCGAACCAGTGATGTACTGAGGAATTTTATCACCGTGGTTTGACATCATTTTAGACAGTGAACATAATCAAATGTAAAGTTATGAAACTGATATGTGTACTTGCATCTGTAGATATATGAGCACTTCTGCACAGTTAGTGTTAATTTGCTGAACTTAACATACAGCTAGACATTAAAATATTTGGGTGGTCAAAAACTATGGCACCTAGGATTTTCACATTTTTCCCTATTTTTCTCCTATTGTACCAAACTGAAATGTGAACATTTTACTTGTAATTTTATCAACAGCACTCAGCTGTGCATTGACAAGTATTGGCTGTAGAATCTGTGCATCTCTAGTTTTGTTTTTTTTCACCCTAAATGTGTGTGCATGCTCACGTATGTGTTCAGTCTTTTGAATTTGTGCAGGAGATCCCAGAGAACCACCGGTACATGTGCATCCAGAACCTACAGAGCTACTTCTGGAACGGCGACTTCAGTTTCTGCCGAAAGTAAGCTTCTTCCTCAGTAGAGCGTGTGCACTAATATCTGTGATGACCACATGCTTCAGCTTCTTATGTTCTTGTTTTCCTGGACACAGAATAATCCACGACTATCTAAGTGAAGCCCCATTCAAAGACTATCAAAACAGCATGTACTTTGATCGATTCCTGCAATGGAAGATGCTTGAAAGGTGAGTGACTGCTTCATCTTTACCACAACACATATATACAGTACCATGAAAAAGTCTTATGCCACCCTTCATTTCTTTAGCTTTAACTTTATTGCTGCAAAAAATACTTTTTTTCTGCTGGTTAAACTGTCTTATCCTTAGTATATTGATAAAATTAAATTAGGAACAATTGTTTAACTGTGAGAGCAGTTTAGAGCAGTTTACAGTGAGATTGCGGTCTGGTATGCAATTCATATTCAGATAGGGAGTAATTTGTATCTCAACATTGCTGCCTGCAGAAAGACAGTCACAAGGGACGCATTTCGGGAATACCGCATTCTGGGAAAAGGGGGATTTGGGGAGGTAAGCATTCATTTAACTCACCAAAGGTCAGAAACATCCAGGCAGGTATGGCCAAAGACCTCATTTTACTCATCATGTTGTATTCTATACACTGCCAGAAAGGGCTCTTTAGAGGTTCCACAGAAGGTCAGTTTTAATGTAAAGGTTCTTTACTAGCATGAAGAAAATGTTATGTAAATAGGTTCTGTTCTGACTGTACTGTACTGTGCCTCATTCACAACACAGTTTATGTTGAAACACTCATTACAACTTTACTGTTAATGGGTGGGGCCAACCTCCTGTGAACATGCTGATCTGTGTGATATCACAAAAACAGTTACTTTAAAGTCAGTTTTTCAATAGCAACAATCTATAAGGTGTCTTTCGTCTCAGGTATCTGCGTGCCAGGCCCGGGCATCGGGGAAAATGTACGCCTGTAAAAAATTGGAGAAGAAACGCATCAAAAAGCGTAAGGGCGAAAGCCTTGCCCTCAACGAGAAACAGATCCTCGAGAAGGTTAACAGCAGATTCGTGGTGAGAATTTTAAAAAGCATCTCATAGGGAAGTTTCACTTTGGTGTCAGTGTTGTATTGCAGTGCATCCTATCAAACACATTATTATAGTACAAATTCAGGCTTATTTATCACTGCAAAACTCTTTGAATCCTCAAAGAACAATGTGCTCTATTTCAACCACCCAGGAACTCTGAAGACCTAAATCAGCTCAGTCAAGCAGACACTGATTTGCTCCTGCTTGTTTTTTCACCTCTTTCAAATCAAACCAACCTGTTTTAAAAATATATTGTGAGTTAAATAACAAAATGCAATAACAATCATCACACTGGGTTTAAAACAATTTTTCTGAAGTATGGTATGGCAAAACTCCACACATTCAAACTGGCAGATGCAATTGGATTCGCCCATGGTCATACATCAGTTTAGTGACTATTTATATGAAAACTAAAATATTGAATTGTTGGCCACATTATTAAATATTCATTACAACTGTACTAAATTAGAGCCATTTTTATGTTATACGTGATCGGCCACTTTCTTAATAGCTCTGGAATGTCACGTCTATCCAGTTGATTGATGTTTAATTTGTACTTTTGCTTGCTTGTGTATAAAAAGGCAATTTTCTCCCATATTTGTCTACAATAGGTCAGTTTAGCCTACGCCTACGAGACTAAGGAAGCCCTTTGCCTGGTTTTGACGCTAATGAATGGTGGAGACTTAAAGTTCCACATTTATAACATGAGCAAAGCAGGATTTACCAGCGAGAGAGTCTGCTTTTACGCTGCCGAAATCCTCTGTGGCCTGAACCACCTTCACCAAAACTCCATTGTTTATAGGTAAGCTGGTCCATCATATCAGTCATGATAATAATACACAGTTCCCAATATGACAACATCATGTAATTTAGCTGGAAAATGGGTAATGACTAAACTGGTTAAAAATAAGAAAAACTGGTTCAAATAAAGAAAGAAATATTAGTCACTCAGTTTCTACTCTATTATGAATGCAGCGATATATGATATTGTATATCGTCTTTTTATTTTAGGGACTTAAAACCAGAGAACATTCTACTGGATGATAATGGTAAGTGCATCTTTACACTGTATTTTTTTAAAGAATGTCTTGTGATCAATCCTCCTCCTGGAGATCCACCTTCCCGTCATTTCTATCTCGACTCTTACCTGCTGGCCCTGCCCCATTACTTAACGCTCCAGCCAATCAGAGACTGAAGAAATTCGTTAACCAGAGGGGTCTTTCACATTTAGGCAAACAAAAATAGTCACTTAAGTTTATTTCTTGGTTTTTTTTTTTAGCAGGACACATAGCACAGTTATACAGTGGTGTGCAAAAGATTTGCCCCCCCACAACCCCCCATATCTAAAAAAAATAGACTCAATCAATGCTCCAACTTTTTTAAAGTTTTATTATTTATTGTATTCAGTAAATAAGTTGTGCCATGATTTAAAACATGCAGAAACGCTTCATATTTATTTGATCCATGCAGATGTATTCATTTATATTCTATGAAAATCAACAAAACGTACAGTGGTGCTTGAAAGATTGTGAACCCTTTAGAATTTTTTGAAAACTGTCAAAATAAAATAGAAAAAAGAACCAGATTAAACAGATTTTTATACTTGAACTAGAGCTGTTGAACCTTCATATACTGCATATATGCATATACCAAGATGCAAAGTCTATAACTGTATATATGCTCCAATGGTTTTGATATATGCAGTATAGGGCTAAATATTGAAATTCAGTACTTTTATGGTATCAACCAAGTTACTTCAGTATTGCAGAGTATCTTAATTTAGTACCAATATTTAATAAACGGCAAGTCTTTCATGAAGAATAAATAAGTTTAAATGTTTAAATCTAGACTAATGATTGGCTGTCTAAACTACATGCTAAAAATTATCAGGATTTAAATTGTGTACGTTGTTCCGTTGATTTTTATTGAAATCTGCTGCAAAACATGAATTTTAATTCCATATTTTAGCATTTCAAAGATGAGCTTGGAGGAAACTGCTGAGGAATCTGTATCAAAACCTCATAAACTAGAGCCAGTCCTAAAGCAAATCATCTTAATCTAGCTTCATTCAGCAAGAAGACTTGCATATAAAGTACATGATTTGCACAGCATGCTAGGCAACACCTGTATGAGTGGTTTTCCAGGAAGTTTCACTTGTTGCATATCATCCGCCACAATCAAACACAAAGGAATTAGTCAGGACTGCCTGAGTCATATCATCTTTAATTCTGGATTATGAATCCAGGCTGTTTTAGAGTTTTTTTCAGTGAAGAAGCTTGGTGTGGCCATTGATTAAGAAAAATTCTCATCTCTAACACCAATTAAAACGCAGACAGACAATCAAGAGCCAAATGTTTTTCTTCAATCCTTCAGAGGGCATTCCACATTATCAAGTAATTCTACTTTTGGACATAAAGTACAAGGAAATTGTACAGATTTCCTTGTGCTTAGATTACTGGGACCAGTTTTGTAGCATTCAGCATAGAGGAAGCTGTGAGATTGCATGCTTTGTCCTTTCATGAACTGAAGGATCTGGCACGTTTAACCTGAAATTTATCTTTGTAGTGGAATTAAAGCTGCTTACATCTCTTCCAACATGGTCAAGGAGGAAAGGCGACCGTGGGAAATGGTAGAAAATGGTGTACGATTAAATAAAACAATACCTTAAACAATGAACTATCTGAGCCTCTTACCTTAACCTGGGGAGTCTCTAGCACTAAAGCTCACAGGGCTAAAGCCAAAGAAAGACCCTGGACAGGCCACCAGACCATCACAGGGTTGATCTATTCACACTCAGATTCAATAGAGCATTTCCAGTACCTTTTTACAATAAGGCTACCTCTACAGTGGGTTTATAACTGAACTATAATCAGGTTGTTAATCAGGTTGTAGACTTAAAGCACCCCTAATTTAAACTGCCCTTCATTTAAACCGGTCCCACAGGGCTGGTATCCAGCACATTGTGGTCCCACCTAAAGCACTTTCACTAAACTTGGCCATTACTAGTTGTGTTTGAGTAGCGAAATCACCTGGGTGTGCTGGACACAGCTCTCCAGTTCTGCACCCCTGGTTTTATATCTTTACATGATTTTAATGTCTGTTTGCACAGTGATCAGGAAACTGTGTCACTTTTGTGGTCACGGCTCTAAATATTTTGGCAACCAAACCACAAGGAAATTCTTGGCTCACATGTACTGCGAAAGACGATAGACAAGTTATTTTGAGCACTGAATAATTTTTCATGTAAAATATCCTGTTAAGGTAACCTGTGAATTGGGTTAAGCTTTCTCTCTTGCCTTGCAATAAAGAAGGAAATGAGATCATGGAAAATGCAATAAGAACTCAACACTCTGCATTGTGATGTGTAATTTGATTGCCACAGAAGAGTGAATGAATAGCAACAGGTGGGATCCCAGCAGAATGTGTGAGCTGGCCAAAGTAGCAAGAGGATGAATATTTCGACCACAGGTGAAAGAGGACCACTTGAATTTTGTAGATGTTGCTTAAAGATTTAAAGACAAAATTAATTTCAGAGACCATATCATGCCAGATGAAAACATGAGATTGTATGGCTACTGTGTTTGAAACTGTGTCAGTATCATCTATGTGCCATTATGAATGAGCTACAATATTTCTTCAAGATAGACCGTTCACAACGACATGTACTAGCTTCAGAATATTAAGTGGCTATTGCTGAGCAAAGCAAAGCCTCCTGTGGATGAAATTTCACGAAAAATGGCATGTTTCCAAAGACTATTGTAGTGATACAGCATGTCAGATTTTGTGAAGTTCGAACATTTCCATCACAAGATATTGGCTAGAGAAGCTCTAGATTTCTATATTGATGTTTTTCACTGGGTGGTGCTACTCCACAAATGAACCACAATTTAGGGTCATGTGCATCCTAGAGGCCAATTTTCCATACGGAATTCTTTATTTTTGGCAAAATGGCTATTGAGCTGTTATTGGTATTTTTTATTGGTAATTGGTAATTGATCATTGATATTGTTAGCCCAAAATTGGGGAAAAAAATATACATATGACTATATGAACAATAACGTTCATTTAAACAGGCATAGCAGCCCCAAAAGGTTGAGAAACGTCGGCCAAAAGGTGACTGTTTTAAAATCCCACAGGGCACATACGAATCTCTGATCTGGGACTAGCTGTCATCCTAGCTGAAGGCCAACTTGTTCGCGGCAAGGTGGGAACAGCAGGCTACATGGGTATGTAGAAATATTGTTCATTTCAGACCATAGATTGTACTGTAGTCCACCTTCCATCAACACCTGATCATTTTCCTCCATGAGATGAATCAGGTGTTGATAGACTAACACAATAACCCATTAAAGTCATATTATTTAGCCTTATGAATGCTGTCCTTCAGCAGTGATGGGAATAACGGCGCTATAAGTAAACGGTGTTACTAACGGTGATACTTTTTTTAGTAACGAGTAATATAACGAATTACTGTTTCCCCGTTACACCGCCATTACCGTTACTAACAATAAAATCCGCGTTACTATAACTGAGAACAGTGAAACGGTTTTCATGCCAGCAGCATCTCTCTCTTTCTCTGGTGTGTGTGTGTGTGTGTGTGTGTGTGTGTTCGGGGCCGGGGCAGGACACAACCAGTGATGATTGGTGTGTCTGTAAACACGTGGTGTAACTGAGAACGCGATGATTGGCTTAGGTTTGCCAATCAG
>JBBJLR010006732.1:0-14014 GCA_037577145.1 Brachypetersius gabonensis
ATATATACAAACTATGCTATGAAAGGTTAAAGAGCTTTCTTATTAGAAGAATATTGAATTAAGCACATTTTCTGTATTGTTTCATAAATATTAGAAACATATTCTTTGTGAATGTTCATTTATAGATAATGATAGAACTGCATCAATATCATTTGGTTGTTTTGCCTTTTTCACCGTCCCTGGCATCTGTACGCATGACGCCCCTCACTCTGACCGCACTCATTTTAAATGGGGCTCATATTCTGTATCTCCCAATACGTTTCAGAGGTCTCTTGACCAGTTTTTATATGATCAATACAAGTGCAGAATTGGTGTTCAGCACTATCCTAGAAGCATGTTATGCTGTTGAAAGATGTTGCTTTAGTGACATATCCTTATTATAAACCTTACCTCTCAAGGTCATCTTTAACATTTCACCCCATGAACTGCAGAACCAGAACGAATCCGACAGTTAAAAATGCTTCTCAAGCTCCTTGAACAACAACGTTAATTTCTATAAAAAGTTCTCTAAATGAAGATTATTTATTTAATACGTTTCTTATGTAAACCTTTCTAAGTTCACATATACATATATACACATGTACAATATGTTAAAGAAATTCCCAAAAAAAGAACTCTAATGAAAACTCTAATGAAAGGAAGCTCACCACGAGACGTGATAAAAGTGTAAAAGTAATATATTTCTTGCAGCAAAGGAACAAGTCTAACAGAGGAGTTGTTCTGAAGCGTTTGCTTTCCATTTTATCTAGCAGTAAGCAATGTGTGTGCGTAACATAATTATCGTTAGGTTAGTCAAGACAAAAGACTGTGTATCTTCTCTGTTCCCGGACACTTCCAGCTGGATCGCTCAGTCCTTCTATCAGAGATACAGAGAAGACAGTACTCACAGTGAACATATAAAAAAAAACCACAGCAGAGATTTACTCAGGATTATAAAACTCAAAGGCTTCTTAATAATTACATAAGTGCTTGAACTCGCTGATATATATGTAAACCCTAATAAGACTAATGATTTAATATCTAGGAAACTTTAATAAGGATAACATTTCTCCCACCCCTTTCACATGGATCAGCAATCCTGGTTTCAGTCCTCCTGCCTCTGAATACAGCTGACTGTGAGGGGGCCAATCCAATAGCGTTATTTATTTCTCTTTGCTGCTGATTGGCTGCTGCCCTGTGAGGCTGCAGTCCTGATTTTCCCTTGTGTAGCGTCTCAAGCGTTCTCATGTTTTTCATTTTGTTCTTCTTAAAGCCCTGTATTTTTATGACTGTAAATTAAAATAATTTATTACTGTATTTACCTGCTTATACCAAAGAAAATACCAATTAAACCATGTGTGCATGTATTACAGTACACTGTATACAGGTGCAACATCGGTGTTTACATTCTAGCAGTGCGGGAGTTCAGTGAAAACTGTACAGTATGGATACTGGTTTACCTTCACATTTTCTCTAAAGCCAATAAGTTTAAAATAAAATTAAAATGTTTTGGGAGCATATTTGAGGGGGAACATTTTGGGTATACAGTACAATATAAAAATAGACATTTCTAGGCATTTTTTTAACCACATCACAACAATGCGTTTTTTCACCATATGCGGGTGGCCTTGGAATGTTACTGTATATACATATATATTTTCCAATACACACGTCCACATTTTGTATTTCTAAATTGTATGATGTACATTTTATATTGTACTGTTGGCAGTGACACCTTTCCCGCTTAGCAATGCTAGTTTGAAATTAACAATAATAAAAATGTAAAAGTATAAATATAATAAAAAGTATAAAAATAAAAAAAGTAACATTAAGCGGAATTTTAAGAATTAACTGAATATATGCATGTATTTGTATTTAAAATGTATGATTGTGAGAGAGAGAGGGAGGGGGAGAGAGAGAGAGAGGGAGGGGAAGAGAGGGAGAGGGAGGGGGAGAGAGGGAGGGGGTTATAGTCTATTGGTTATTATATTGTCTTTATTATATCTGTTGTTATATCTTTTTATTTGCACAGACTTCACTGCATGTTGTACAGTACTTGTATAACTGCGTATGTGACAGATAAAGGATCCTGAAATCTGTTCTGCTGTTTTTTCATTTTCGCTGCTCTCACCTTTGTACTGTCCTCTTTTTGCTGAGACAATCTTATTTTAAATGGGATACACAAAGGAGCAGGTTACATTAATGCATCCATTAAACAAAGGGATTTGGTAAACACTCTTTTCTTCACCGATGCAAAAGCAGAACTTGGTAGTGCACTTGTAGGTAAGCAAACATGAGCTGTTAAATGGCAAAGTATAGTGTTGAGGGTGTTTGAGCCTATGTGGTGACTAAATCGAGTTCAGCGGTGTAAAAGCAAGAGGCACTGCTCTGTATAGGTGTGAAAATATTATCTGGTCTGATGAGTCATCCTTCACCATGTTCTTCACGCTTTGTTCCAAGATGGCACAAGTGTGTATGTCGGCCTGCCGTCTGGTGTCTTCTCTGTCTGAGTGTCTGGTGTTGCTAATTTGACCTGTTGGTTCTATATTGACTTATGATCGTCTTGTACTGTACTTATGACCTCACTTGTACAATGTGATGATTCATTTTTAGGGTGTCTGTTTAAGGAGCAACATGCTAAGTGAAGCAGTTAGATTTGTGAAACTTTAGGTGCAATATCAGGTGCAGTATTCAAAATGTGCAATATTATAAGTGTGCAATATAATAAGTGCAAAATTGGATTCCCCTTGGCAAGTACTTGTATTTTTAAAAATATCTCTTTTGTAGATATTACCATGCTCTTGTACAGTGATCTTTATATTTTATATACTACAATTAGATTGCCCTATTCTCTTATTTTCCTGTCTTTTGCTAGGTATCAAAGAAAAATGTAACTTGACTCAGAGAGCTTTGCATAAGAATTCCAATGTGCATGTGCAAATGGCAAATAAAAATCTTAAATCTTTCACTGTTACAAATTAGAAACTCTTTGGAGACTCAACCCATGCCTCATCCAAAAGATATTACTCCATGTTTATTCACCACTTAGCAGACCGTGTTTGCCAGCTACCCTGCTGCATTCCTCACCGATGGAAACGCGGTAAAATCCGTTTTCGTGCTGTGCGGTGGGCTGTAGTAATAGGCAAGGCCTCAAACAAGGCGTGTCCTTCTACAGGATCCCTGAAAATAAAAAGAACTGGCAGCCGTCCACCTACTCCCGGCTATGCATCGGCAATTTTTTATAAGGCAAGTTTCTTTTATTATTAACACATTTTTTCATGCATGTAATATTATGTATGTAGTATTTCAAAAATGCTAATGCTATGCTAATGCTATGTAGGACATAGCTGTAGAGTATTTCTTGGTGGCAAGCACTTTAAAAAAAAATTTTTTTTCCTGAAGATATGCAGGAAAAAGAAAATATCAGTATCCAGCACGGCAGACGTTGACATTTGCTGACAGTGACTGACTTTTTATGATTTCTCTCTCTAGGTCAGAAAAGTGATAATCCTCTGTCGGCTAATTACATGCCAACCGTCTTTGCACACACTAAGTCGCCGGAGAAGAGGAAAGCTGTTGGAAATCTTGAGAAGTTTCAACTCAGAGAAACCATGAAGAAGAAGAGGAGGCAGGAGGCATCAAGACAGCAAGCAGCAGGAGCTACTTCTCAACATACCAGCTGTGCTGAAGAGGATGTTGTTGATTGTGTAGGCCGAGTCAGTGTAAGCAAAGTGAATGAAGCCGTGTCTGACAGATTCGTCATTAGAGGACATATCTACACTGCAGGCTGATTGTCAGGCAGCTAAGAAACAAAACATTGAGTTCAAGGAGAAAAGCAGGTCTTCAGATTTCTTAGATGAGGACACTTTCAGGAACAAACATAAGAATGTGAAGGCTCTAACTGGTTTGCCGAATTTTATGGCATTAATGGCAGTGTTTAATTTCATTAAACCATTACTTAAGGATACACCAAATCTGACATGTTTTCAACAACTAATATTGACATTAATGTGACTCAAGCTTAACTTACCAATTCAGTTTTTGTCCTACACAACTGTACTGTTTGTGACGTCTGGCGAACCTTCGACTTGGTTAAGGAGAAGCAGTTCACCAGCTTATTTGGGAAAAGAGCTCTGGACAGGAGCAGAATGAATGTGAGTGTGAATGTCACAGGTATGTTCACTAAGGGGCTGGGAGTATGCGTGTATGGGTGCGTGAGAGAGTGTGTGTGTGCCGGAGAATGAGTGATTGACAACAGCTGGGTTCATTAGGAACTGAGGATGCATGGAGTGTGATTGGCTGAGTACATACATATATACCCGGCTGAAACAATAGAAAATGCGTGGTCACCAACATCGTTAAAGGGTCTGAGGTCGAGAACTGAGAGGTTCGGGGTGCCTTCTCTTCAGTTAAGAAAACACATCTAAGCTCCACGAGTACAGATGTACTCTGAAACTGTCACGCGCACCAGATCACGTGACGTCAGTCGGGACCGGAAGTGACTCACGTAGGGTATATAAACAGGAAGTAAGTGTAGATCTTCACACAGACATTGAAGTTACTTGAATTCATGCCCGCGTGTCGACTTCATCTCATTCCAATCCAACTCTCCTCGACTCTCACCGGTACCGTGAGTACTCAGACTCTCCGGAGTTGGTTTATATACATGTCTGTGTGTGTGTGTGTAGAACGCGAGTCCATCTTGGTGTGGATTCTAACTCCCTTAGGAGCGTTCTTAGACTAACTGCATGGCTTACCAACTCTCTCGTGTCTCTCACAACGAGTCCTTCCACCACACTACAAAGTGGGCTCAGTACACTTATTCTGCCTTCCAACGTGACAGAAACCATATCACCCAGTAGATTAATCCCGGGAGGCTGTCAGGTGTGAGTGAGCTGGATTCGAGGGGTTGTTTCCTTCCTGCCCAGAACAGCCACAAGGACTGTGGAGCACGGAGCGGCAAGGCGAGCAGAGGAGAGACGCGGCTGCAGAGAGTTGGGACAGAGGAGAGTCGGAGGGCTTTTCTGTCGGCTCAGCTTAAAGAGCAGACCCTTCTAAGTCTGAGGAGCTGAGGATTAGCCAAAGAGTGACACGACCCCCGAGTTGGCGGTGCCTCACACAAGCAGACTGGTTTTTCGTAGCATTTGTGTTGAAGTTCAATGAACTGTCCCTCTGGAAGCTTGTTGCACGATGCTGTCTCTTTCCTGCAGACGCCATGACATTGTTTCTAGAGTGTTAACAAATGTAATACATACTCTAAATAAGAGACTAGAGCCTGACTGTGGTATGGCATAAACGAGAACAAATCTCTTTACCTATGTGCTTTCGCAAAAACTTCAAGAGCTGCATGTCAGTTATTGACTGTTTGGAAATCTTCATTGAAAAACCAAAAGATCTGAAAGCAAGAGCACAGACATACTCCCAGTACAAGTCACATAATACAATGAAATTCCTTATAGTTATTACACTCCAAGGGGTGATTTCTTTCATTTCAAAGGGCTGGGGTGGGCGAACAACAGACTCTCACATAACTGCAAACAGTGGGTTCCTGGATAATCTCCTACCAGAAGACTTGGTCCTGGCTGACCGGGGATTTACCATCAAGGACCAAATCGGACTGTACTGTGCAAGAGTAGAAACGGCAGCTTTACTCTCAGTAGTGCCAATCGATTAGCTGTTAAAGGGGATTCATATAAATAATTGACCCATCAATGTAATCTTCAGCAAAGAATATAACGGTTTTATTATTAATATAAAGGTTTTACACATTGTTTAACAGTTTTACAAATGTGCAATTGTTATTTACAGTCAAGTGTTGTGTTAATGATAATTCAATAATTAGGAAATGTATATCAGTAATATGTACATATAATGAAGGTATATCAATTATATATAATCACTAAAATACATGTAAATAAATGGTGTATATTTTATATCTATATATATATGTTTATCTATCTCTGTCTATATATATTTTATTTGTATACAATCAATAATGAACACATGTATTAAAATTAAATTTGATCACTAATAATAAATGTATTTGTGTATATATGTATGTGTATGTATATATTTATAAATTACAGATCCATTAAAAATCTATTCCTTCTTTGCCTGTGTATTCCTACAAGAAGGTCGAACATTGTACATAAATAATGAAAGGAAAATAAACAAAAATGAATGTTCGTGATTCAGGCCTGATCAGATCATGCTGTACAGTGTGCCATGTAAATAAAGACTGATCTACTTTCATTTCCAAGAGGAACATAAGGGGACTTATTGGTTGGTGACTTTATTATCTTACCTTTGCCATTATGATGTAGATGTTGCTGCACTGCAGTAGCAGTGCGTCAATGTCACCCAGCCGTAATGAAAAATTGGTAGGCGTCAAGGCTTTTGTAAGCTTTTAAATCAGCTCTGGTTTCTGGTCATACGCTGTCTATAACATACTGATACACATCGTGCGGAGTACAGTCGGATAATGGCACCGACATATTTAAACAGCTGAAAAAGCATTTCAAATTCAGTTTGTATCCTGTTACTACGCCTTTAAGAATGATATATGTAAATGAGCTCTGTTCTGATTGGGTGCCTTGTATCATGACTTGTATCAAGCTGTCTGGACAGAAACACCTGTTAGAACTTCAGGTTCACATGTGTGTGTGTTTTAAAGACGTCTGGTTCCATTTATCGTCACAATAGGTGTTTTAAAGACGTCTGGTTCCATTCACCACCACTTTATGCTGTTTAAAGACGAAGAATAATAAAGAAAGAAAGAAACCGATGTGAAGAGTGATATGGGACTGCCATTCAAATGAATGTTTTTAATAAACATTTAATAGTTTATATCTTTGGTTCACTCTAAGCTGAAACTGTCACAACTTGGCAAGGTTTGCTTAGACAAAAGCAACAGATGCAGACTTCAATGACTGCTTTTTTTTATTTTTAAAGAAAACACAAAGGATGGCCATGGGCCAAAACGCAAACAAATCCTTAGGGAAACAGGAACCCGGGTCTCTGGAGTGGCCATCAGGTATCAGAGCCTCAGGAACAGGGAGCACAGGAGCCAGAGTCACAGCAGGAACCAGGACCTCTGGAGTGCAGCCGGCCTCAGCAGCCTCTGGAGTGAGGCAGGCTTCAGGAGGAACCTGAGCCTCTGGCAGCTGATGGACCACGCAGCAAAAGACTAATTGCCTCTAAATGCAGAACTATGTACAATAAGCTGGTAAATCTCCTCATTCTGTATATAATCCTTTTCAGTTTCCTTCAGTCCACCAGAATGTTAGTCTCACATCCTCATCAGGTGATGTCTTCCATGACAATAACAGCAGATAACCCATGCCATAAGTCACTACATGTAAACAAGCATAGAAAATGAGGATCAGAACAAAGAAAACCAGGCCATGCAGTAGTTTCTCTCGAAGTGAGCGATCATTAATGAGCGTCTTTCTCCCAGCATGGCTGGTGTCCTCCATGGGGATCACCACTTCATCCTTTTTCATCTCAGGAGCCATCGGGCCTCTAGTGGTGTCAGGAAGGTCCTTGAGGTTTGATGGTCCTGTAGTGGTGTCAGGAAGTTCTCCAAGGTTTGATGGTCCAGGTGTTGCTGCAAGAAGGTCTCTAAGGCTGTTCATGTCAGTTTTGGTTGTTAGACTGTGGGATTCATCCATGCAGCTCTTGGGTGGATCAGGAACGCCAGGTAGACTCCAGTCTGCAGGCATGTCTACAGAGGTGTGCTGAACTGACCTTGATTCAATCCTTTGGCTCTCTGTGTACATCAGAATGTGTGACATGCGTTCAGCTCTGGTCTCCAGTGTTTCCACCATTGTGACTGAGTTTTGTTTCCAGGAAAACAGTCGAAGGCATTTTGTAAACCAGGATGTCTTTGTCTTCTTGGTTTTGTTTCCCTCAATGTCATTTCCGTCACAGTCATCTTGGTCCTTTTCATTATCTGCCATTCCTTTTCTGCAGAAACTGAAAAGGAAAGCCATCCGGAGAATGGTGAGTGCCGTACGGGTCTCCTTCGCCGTGCTGGTCGTCCGCTCTGATGGACGCAGCTGGAGATCCATAGTCTTCTCTTCTTTCTTCTCTTAGGTGTCTTCTTTGCTCTTCTCTGGAATCTTGCATTCAGCTTGAAAGCCCAACGTGAAATGGTCCTATGTTCGCCGTGCGCTGCAATTTGTAGGCACCGGTCAGTGTGAGGTGTGTGGTGATGTCACAGGGGGTGTGGCCTCGCCGTGGAACTGTGCATTGTGACGTCACAGTGTTGGTTTTTTTTCCCCTGCCGTGTCCAGCAGTTCAGCAAGCAGGACATGAAACTGGATGCCATTATAATCCGTCTAAATCCGTGTATCAATCGTTCCTTTGTTTTTCAATATGAAACCAAAACAAAAAAAACGCAAAACAGTCGTATTTTCAATTTTTGTTTCCAAAACCAAAACGACAAAATGGAGAATGGCTCGTTTTCCTAAATCGAATGAGCCTGTTGCTTTAAGAAAGTTTGCATTCTGGGTAATTGAGCCTCTAGTGATGCTGGGAGATGTAGTGTTTCGGTGTGTGGTAGCACGGGAGTGTTTGAAGTTTTACATGGCCGCTCTGTGAATGACTCTCGTTACTCTAATGGTTTTTTTTGGAGAAAGTAAATAAATGCTCCTGTTCCAAGGGAGGAAAGAACAGACCCTGCTCCCCGTAACTGTTTTACAGTTAAAAGACCCGCTCTGTGGACGAAAGTAACGAGCCGAACGCGCCTGGCTAAAAGCCGCTAAAGCCGAAGCCGAGAAGGCAACAACAGTACAAAATAAATACTTTTTTTACATATCATAATTTTGTGGACAGTAATAAGACCTTGTTAGCCATATATTTAAATTTATTGCTTCGAAAGTGGCTGTTTTATTAGATGTCTTATCATTTACATGGCAAAAATAAAGACTTGACATTCACAGGGTACTAAAGGTCACTGAATGGTTTGGTATTTCCAGTCATCAGATCTCAACCCAGCTGGAGATTTTGGATCGGTGTGTTAGACAACCCTCTCCAGCGACATCATTCAAACACCAACTGACTTTTGGAAAAATGGTTTTGCATCTCTCCAGCACAGTCCTAGACACTCTGCAGACTATAAACTGAGGTGCCCTGAAGCAGTTCTGGCAGCTTTGACTCTTTATGCTGGTTGTAAGTATTTATCTTCTTAATATCAATGATTGAAAGTGATCCTGTCTTGTCAACATAGACAGGAAATGACTGTTTCTTATTACAGTACTTTAGCTGTTGAGATATGAATCTGGTTGACCTTAAAAAGCTCCTTTCTCCTTTCTCTCCCTCTTAGGTTCCACACTTGCTATATATTTCTCCATGTCTCCATATAGAATCTTTAAGATGTGCACCTTTCCTCTCAATCCCCCAGGCGGCTAAAAGAACCAGGTCAGGACTGATTCATCTGTGTTGTTTCTCTGCAAGGGTTCTTATGCTTACTTAAGGCCTATTCTCATCAATTCTCAAGAGGACCCAGCTCTCTCAGCCTCCCCATTTGTGAGATGCAGTTAGATTGAATGGTACACACAAGGTCACAAACAAAACTTCTCTATAGCTTTTCTGTTATGTTCAGTGTTGGCAGGCACTTTGTGCAAAGATGTCAGCCCACACCAGTGTGGGATGGTAGATGAAGCTGGAATACAGTTATTTAAAAAAAAAAAAAAAGTTTTGTATAACCAATAAAAAAAGTTAAAACTTCCTATACTGCACCAAGAAACCAGTCTAAGATGTCAGTATAAGATGTGGTTTTCTATCAAGAAATACAGTATATTGGTTCCTCCCGTTAAAGCAAAGTGACAGGACATCACAGACACTTAAGAGTCCTAATTGTAACTTATAAACAGGACTAATGAGATCTCACACTCTGAGAGGTGTAATGAGATAACAACTCTTATGTTCTTATACTTTGAAGTGATGAATTCAAATTCAAGGTCAAATGAGGCCATACTGCTTAAATATGAGGCTTTATTATAATGTAATGTGCCTCTGATTTTGCCCACAGGCCATATCTTATATGTCCAGATTCACTCTTAGTTTGATAAATAATAATATCAAAACCCTAACACAGTGTAGGCGGCTCTGTTCCTTTTTTTATATGCCATCCGTTTTGCTTGGCAGGATTTCACATGCAGAAATAATTTTCTCAGTGAAGGAAGTACCTGCGAGTTTTATAGCATATTAACTTTTTCTTAAAGGCAACAAAATACAAATTTAAATAAAACCAAGCTGTCAGAAAGCAGCTTTACAGAGTCCAGGTCCAAGCCCCTAGTGTGTAAGCCAAAGGTGACAGAGGCGAGGAAAAACTCCCCCAGCTGGAGGGAGTCGGGTGCAAAGTGTGTGAGGAGAGAGAGCAGTCTGCTCAGAGGCGAGCAACGGAGAGAAGCAGCTGGAGAAGGACGAGTGGCATGTTTGACAGACAGCGAGTTCCATCTTGTGCTCCCCCCCTCCCCTCTCTCTCCTTTCTGTATTCAAGCAGGAGTGACGAGTGGCCAGTCCATGGTTTCGTACTGCCTGAGAGGAGGACCGGAAAAGGGCTGTCCGGTTCCTCACAGAGAAGAGAGGCGGAATTACAAGACCGCAGGGTGAAGCAATACCAAGGAGTGAGGTTCCTCCTTGGACGAGTCAACACAGGGTTCCTGTGTGTCTTCATTTGGGACGTTTAACACTTTGCTTTATTGAATAAACTGTATCACTAAACCTCAGTAGCGTACAGCTGTGTCCTTCCCTCTCAGGCGACATGACACACATGAGACAAACACAGACACAAAAGCAGAAAGCCTTTATATTATAAACGTTCTGTGTTCTAGGACATTTTTGTATCTATGTACCCATTTTTTGTACATTTCATAGAGATACAATATCAACACAGTCCTGTACATTTAAGAATATTAGAGAAGCTTGGTGGTCTTTTTAAAGTGAGGGGTCTCTTTTCTTCGCCACACAATGACTGAATCTGGTTGCTTCTATCTTACACACAAATTAGCCAACAGATTCTTGCAATCTGATTGGATGACTTAATCTGACAGTGTGATTTTATTGGTCAGTAGTGAATCAACGCTATGCTCTGTTTGCTGTTTGAATTCTCCATCCTTTATTTCACGGTTGGTAAAAATAAATGAAAAAAGATCGTCATCAGGAAAATGTGGGTGGCATTGGAATTTGGAGGATCTGGAAAGAATGAATGAATAATAACAACAGATCACAAGGATACATTAAATAATGCACATATTGAGGGAAGTGACAAAATGAGAAGTGAGATATGCGAGGTGAGAGAGGTCATAGGTATCACTGAGATTCACATTAAGTTGAGACAATCTAATAGCTTACTGAGATGATGGTGGAGTCCAGATACTTCACTGCTTGAATCACAGCTGTCTGGTGAGTCCTGTATGGATCGATGGATGCGCTGGAAATGACTTGAAAGCAAAAAGTTCAATTCACTACAGTATATTTAAAAATGACAGTTTTACTCATTTCCTTATATGTCACATTTTATTCACATAGCATAAAACATTTTGATTACTTTTTTGTCTTCCCGGATGTAGAGAAGACATAGAGACATAGAAACATTAGTAATAAGTGGCTTTTAAACAACATAAAACTGAAATGAACCTTATCTTACCACACCCTAATAAACAAGTGAACATAAACCTATTAACTAAGAAGCCTAATAAACATATTATGTAGAAACTATAGCAACAATAAACCTACTAGTACTAAGTGTACTATACATCTCTATGAATATTATTATTTACATATCAGTATTATTTATACTTTTTAATGTATAATGATAATATTGCTATAATATTGTTTGTTATAATATTGTATGTATATTATATCAGTTAAACTGGAAAGGATGTTTAAGTGCTGCTAGGTGCTCTTCAGTCTCTTCAAGAGCTGCTGGACGTGTTTCTCTGTGGGATCACAGAGAGAGAGCCAGGGCTTCAGGATCCGTCTAAACATGATCCTGCCAGCAAAGATCTCATTCAAAAAGAGCATCGCTTCATCCTGCAAGAGAGGGGGAAAATTCTTATGAGCTGAAAGAACAAAACAGCAATGCAAAAAAAATACAGTTTCTTTATATTTCTCTATCACAAATAGTTTGAGGAACTAATACGTATTTTCACATAAATATGACATAAATCATATAATTCCACTTCAATCGGTAAGTAAAGAGTTCTTCCAATGTCCAGCTATTAATGCTGAATTAAGTATTGCTGCAACTTACAAGGAGCAAGGACTATGCTTTATAGTAGTTCTAGTACGTAAAACAAAGTGGATTTGGTTCTAAGGTCTCTTACTGCAAAGATCGGAGGCCTCGCTCCCGGCAGCACTCCCGTCAGCACCATTTCAAAGACCACGTCTATGATGTAGTGATGAATAGATGAAACATTAATGCCATGGCATCACTCACCGCAAGAACCAGAACGTGAACTAAGACCAAGAGCGTGTGAACTCACTCCAACTTCCATCAGCTCAGTGCAAATAGGTTCACGATGGGAAGCATTCTGAGCAAATTCCACCAGGCCATCATTCGCCTCAAGGAAGACTGGAACCGTCTATAGAAGTAAAAGAGATGCTTGTTTCTTATTCATAAGATCAAACAGAACACAGTTCAGGTTTTTTTAAATGAACATTTTGTGTTACCCTTGCATTTCGAGGAGCCAGTCCACCAAGAACGACCCTGCCGGCCACTCTGGCATATTTGCAATGATAACAATCTACAGAGTGAAACCAAGAAAAGACCGTCATGAAAGAACAATGGTGAATTCACTCGTGTGTTAAGATAGAGGCTCATTTAGTAGACTTACAGACTTACAGCCCGACGCAAGGCTGAAAGCCTCCGAGGAAAATCGTGAGTCCTCTGGATGGCGAAGTAGGAAATGGGACAACAAAATTAATTTTACTTTTGTGGACATTTAGCAAGTATCTTTCAAAATAAACTATATCTATATTTTCTAAGCCAAAAAGCTCTATTTGACACAACAAAAGGGTGAAAACTAGAGTACTTACTATAAAGCAGGCACTTGATAAGCTTCAGGAGGGACAGTGAGATCTTCAGCTTAATAAAACTCCTGAAATGTTCGAACTGAAAACAGCAAAAAGCCGCACTCTGGGAGCACCCTGGCTAGTGGAAGCAGGTTGTGTCAGAAGATCAGGTGCTGGCTGAGGTGAAGGTCACAGCAGTTAATCCTTGGTTGGTGCTGTATGTTGGCTCTGGTCAGGTGCATCTCTAATCACCTATAAGTGTGTTGGTTAACACAGGAAACAAAGATTGCATAAAAACACATTTATGCAGCTGTTTTAAAGAAAACAGATCTGATAAGAGGAGCAGGCACAGCCTGCAGGCACCACCCCTGGATAGCGAGAGCTGGGTGGGGCCAAGGCTCAGGTTCTGGCTGAGCAGGAGAAATTGCCTGCGGTGGCAGATGCAGCTTTTCTAGTTGATGATAATGAGCAATATCCAGTGGTTCAAGTGAAATGTGAGTGTGTTAATACAGAAACACAGAACGTAGGAGCTCAATAAAACAGTCATTGTTTACATTTACCAGATGCTTTTATCCAAAGCAACATCCATTCCATAACTATAGGGTTCAGTTTCCCTGTAGCAACTTGGGGTTGGGGGTCTTGCTCAGGAACCCAGTGGTGGTGTGCTGAAGGTAGGATTTGAACCCATGACCTTCTGGTCCAGAGTATTCTACCCACTAGGCCACCACCACCCCCACAGTGCTGTGGCTTATCTACAGCGAATGCTATGATAGTCTTATTTAAAAGCAGTACAGCGGTCAGTGTTAGCAGTCATGCTAATACAAACTTGCCTTCCTCAATTTCGGAGTACAAATTCACAGTCTGTAAAAAAATCCAAGTTACAAACTGTTAGTTAACTGATAATATCACTGTTCTTACCGCAGGAGCACTTGGGCTAAACTGCCCTACAAAGGCAAAAGACCTTAACTTCCCAGAGTGTGAAACTGAGAAAAATGACTAAAGTTTTTTTAAAGGT
>JBBJLR010006786.1:0-14008 GCA_037577145.1 Brachypetersius gabonensis
TGTGTGTGTGTGTGTGTGTGTGTGTGTGTGTGTGTGTGTGTGTGTGTGTGTGTGTGTGTGTGTTTGTGTGTTTTTGTATGTATGTAAAGTACCTGTGGTCCTCTGGTTCCAGCTCTTGCTGTTTGTTTGCTCTCTTTTTGGTTGAATCTGGAGGGAAGGGAAACTGAAATCACAGAAATAAACAGAATGTCAGTGAACAACAACAAATAGCAGTGAATGGCAGTAAATATAGAAATGAACACCAGTGAACATAAATGAAAAGCAGTGAAAAAACTTTAACACAAATGAACATTAGTGAACAGCAGTTAACTGAAATGACCAGTGAGGATCAGCAGTAAACAGAAATAAACAACAGTGAACAATGAACTTTGGTGAACAGCAATGAACACAAATCAGCAAAAGGGATCAGAAATAGACAGCAGTGCGCATTAATGAACAGCGATGACCAGAAAAGTGCAACAATGAATAGCAGTGAACAGCGACAAACAGCAGTGAATAGAATACAACAGCAATAAACAGCAGGGAACAGAAATGAGCAGAAGTGAAAAGAAATGAAGAGCAGTGAACAGCAGTGACCAGACAACAGTGAACTAAGTTTCAGCTTCACAAAACCTAGCAAAATTTTACAGCAGCACAAATTTGACCAACTCAAGCCATGATTAATATATGGGTGCATGCATATGAAATCATGACATTTTGACAGACAGTCGCAGGAAAGGTATGTGTAAGCATTTATAATAGTAAAAAAGAACAGTATCACCTCTACCTACAGGTTAGTTGTGCACCATAAGCAGCATTGGTGATGCATCCTAGTAAAAAATCCAGTGTTAGATTAAACTAAGCTTATTACAATTAGCTGGCCAAGAAAGAAATCCTGCTCTGTGGGATATCGTCCTGGATAGAGTCAGCAGCTGACAAAGCTCCAGTAGCTTCCAAAACCAGTAGTTAAAAGCATTTTAGCACAGCAAAGAAATATTTTTGTTGACATTCATGGTCTTACCTGTCTGTTGTCCTTCACTATCTGTGCAGGTTGCATTTGCATCACATGCATCAGGCTCTGATCCATGAGTTTTGGGAAAATCAATGCTTCCCGTGCCTTCTTCTGAATTTGCATTGCTTTTTATACTGGACACTGCTGGCTGTTGGGGAACCACAGGTTTCTGCTTGGTTTGGCCTTCAACCGTTGTCATGTCAGGCACATGGCTGCTCCCTGGCACTGGCGATGTGATGGTCACCTTGTTAACTTTCTTGATTTCCCCTGCAAAGGTGAGAGTGATCAGTGCTGATTCTGCTGGACTTAAGATGATTCTCTCCCTCTGCTTCACCTGGCTGCTTTCTTCAGCTTCATCTGAGTCTAACGCTAGGACCACAATTTGCATTGTTGGTTATTTATTATTTGTCATACTTACTTCTGTTATTTTACATCTGCAGGCAATTACTCTCCACAAAACTGCAGTCAGCAGATTTAAAAAGTAAATGACACACCTTCTGGATACAGTTGACTGGTCCTGGCTATGTGTGGCCCTGCAACACTTCTTTCTTCCACTACAGCTCCACTCCATCCTTCCATTTCTAAATCCTCCTAAAGGAATCAAATTGCCAAAAATTAGTAATCTCAGTAACTCAGTATTCACCCAAGTATAACACTCAAGTGTTTGGGTATATTGATCTTAGGCTGAAGTGCAGCTGCTCCAGAGAATCTATTGGCAGTGCTTTTCTATGAAGAGTATTCAAATGCTGTTTGTGCGTAAGTGAATCCCTGTGTCAGCGTTTGGTGTAACCCTAAACCAGGTGAATTCAGTAACTGCAAGGGGTGTCTGGATTCAAAATTCTTTCAGCTCACTAATCTGAGTACAGCACTGTTCCTGCACCTGAACACAGATGAAATCCTCACAGTGGCTCTCAGCATCCGAGGAGTCAACGATCATTGAAGACATCTGCTGCATGATGCCCTAACAGAAAATATTCAGAACAAATTCAGAAAACAATCTGAGCGAATTCATGCAACGTTCAGTTCACAAGAGCCTTCTTCTTTAAATTAATCTAATTAAATTAACATTTGACGTGTTTAAATGTCACTTAAACACTATAGAGAATGAAAGTTTACATGTGAAAGGGTTTAGACTGCTATACAGCAAAACTGCAAAATATGCTGAAGAGCTAGAATACAGGAAATGGCAGATTACAAAATGTAGCAGACTGTATTCTCTTCAGGCACATTTTCACTGATTTCACTGCCTACTGCTTTCTTTTCAGTATAGGTTTCAAACATTCTATATATTGTAAACTGAGTTGAAAACACAGGGGCAACTGGTAGCCTAGTGGTTAGGGCGTTCACCCTGCGATCATGAAGTCGTGGCTTAACTTACTTCTACAAACATCCAGAAAGAAAATCTACTAGGTATTCGGCCTGTTTCAGACCCTCAAGCCCAACTGACACCGGTTCCTGGTCTAAGTTCATGGCGCTGTCTCTGCCATATCAACATCTTTGTCCCTGTGCCAGTGACTGCTTTCCATTCTATCCCTGTTCAGTCCTGTCACTGGTCCTGTCCAGATTCCTGTTACAGAACCCCCTTCAGTTCCCAGATTTTTTCCACCTTTGGAGCTGCATGTTGGTGATGGTACTGTCAAGGGTTCCCGAGCAAGCATCAATTCTTCATGTTTTTTGGTCCACTTGTTATCCTGTTCAGCTACATCTGGTTTGTAATCCATTCCAGTAATCCATGCCCAAGGGTTTGTTGAGTTTGTTGAGGTTTAGTTTCAAGTTGCAAGTTTTATTGTCATATACACATAACAATGTAGCATCGGTACCGTAATAAAATTCTTAGGCTCGTGTTCCCTCAACTTTACATAAATATATAGAAAAAGTATACAGATGAAAAAAAAATTAAAAATTGAAAATTTTAAGAATTGAATATATCTATGAGAATGCAATACATATGTAAAATGTAGAAAATATGTACAAAATTAAGAAAATAACATTGTATTTACAAGTGTATTTACAAGTACGGAAAAAGTTTGATATTCACAGTGATAATAGTATGTCTAGAGCAAAATGATGCAGTGAGGGTTTAAAGTGACATTGTTTCAAGTGACATTATTACATTGTTTAAGTGGATATGAAAACCTGATTAAACAACTGTATGGTTTATCTTATCTTCTAAGCCTGGAAACTTGCAAATGCATTTTAAGTCAACGTCATATCATGTGTTATGTGTATGTGGGATTTTACACATGTGTCTTTGTTTATTAACTATTTTTAGAAGATTAACAACAATAATAAGAACATAGTCTTCAGCTTCAGGAAGAATTACAGGAGACAAGTGTGGAGTTTTAACGGTATAAACAGCAAGCAAAGAGAAAAACTGCACCTTTATAACAGGTTTCAAAGTGTTTACATTTCACACTGAGACTGTTCACTGGTGCTGGGCCTCAAATGTGGCACTAAAGGAATGAGCACTTTGTGTTAGCCTCTAAGAAACAAAAAAGCTAATAGAAATATACAATTTCTCCACTGACATTATAATTTCTGGGCGTAAGTTTCATTTAACAGTAGGGGGGGACAATAAATATAAAATTTCTCATTGTTATGAAGGGGACACAAATAATATAGTCAAAATGTATTTATAAATAAAAACAAGGAATTAAAAAAAGGTTTAAATTTTTATTTAAAATGACACATAAGAACAGAATAGAAATTGATTATACAAACAAATACAGTGGGGTCAGTTTGGACGCACCCATGGGCGTAAATCACCCCCTCACACACATCCGAGGGATGTCCCCCCCAAAAAAACGATAAAACAAATCTCTATTATGAAAAATTTACGTATGTATACTTAAGATAATTGTGTAAATAGAAAAAAAAACAAACGCAAAAAATGCATTTAGAAACAGTTGAAATCTCCCTCCCCTTCCTCACAGTGGTTTGGCCCACTGCCTCTCCCCCCTCCCCTTCCTCACAGTGGTTTGGCCCACTGCCTCTCCCTCCTCCCCTTCCTCACAGTGGTTTGGCCCATGGCCGCTTTCTCAGTTCATCTCACTTACTCTACACACGAGTCAGGCTCAATTAATGTGTGACTCCAGTAAGTAGGGTATTTTATTCATTTTAAATAAAGCGATTCTCTTTTATGTTGTTGATGCAGACTCATTCACAAATTAGTTGCGGCACAAATGCTGATTACCGATGTAATTGTCCATGAATCTGCTATATTAGCGATTAAAATATTACTTATCTATTTAACTTTAGCTTGTTTACAATAGCTTGTTGCATAGTGCACTGCAACTAACACGCCATGCATTGTTTTATTTGTGACGACTTGGCATAATGTTAACTTAACATTAACGGCCACAATTAGCATATTGTTTAGCTGTGCATTTACTAAATGAGCACTGTGCTACGTCCGAACTGACCCCACTGTATTTTTTGTATAATCAATTTCTATTCTGTTTTTAAGTGTCTTTAGTAATTTTAAATAAAAATTTAAACCTTTTTTTTAATTCCTTGTTTTTATTTATTAGTACATTTTGACTGTATTATTTGTGTCCCTTTCAATAATTGCTCATGAGAAATTTTATATTTATTGTCTCCCCCTACTGTTAAAGGAAATTTACGCCCATGCTAGAGACACTGGGTACATGTCCACATCACTTTTTGAAATACATTAGTTTCAATTAATAAAAGGATGTTGGTACATATCATGAAGTTCAATGAGATCCAGTAGTGATTGGTAAATCTAAATCAAAACACTTATGCTGCTGCTATTCAAAACCCAATAGTGCAGTTTTAGTTTACACTGAACACACCCCTAGGAAGATAATGTTACAGTGATTTCTCTTAAGTTCACTGAAGTTCTCCTTGGTATTCAGCACGTATGTCCTCCATAGTCAAAATGAGCTAGAAATTCATTTGAAATTAAATGGAAACTTTACAGGGAAATGCATTAATGGCAATGTTTTCTGGCCACATGGATTAAGGGAAAATGGACCCAGATAAGGCAAGCTTTTGCCTTATTTTCCTGATAGTTTATTCTATGTGCCAGCAGTTAGATTTCTCAGACAATCAAAAAATATATTAGTCAACATGCGTAACTGAAGGCAGTAAAATTGGCTAATGTCAGCCCAAGTTAACATTGGATCCACTAAACCTCCCCCTTGTCAGTAGTGAGCTGCCAGTAGTATTGCCAAAGTATTTGTCAAAATGTTTTTTGAATGTTTCTAGGTTAGTTTTGTGATATAACTAGGGGTGTAACCAGAAAATGCAGCTAAGATAGATAGTAATAGCGTGGCTAAACAGCACAGCAATAGCTAACTTGCTGTCTTGGATAAAACTTGGGTATTACAGGCTGTGAGAAGTCCCTGGTGCTAGATAGCTACTAAACTGGTTGTGTGTTACAGAAAACAATTAGATAATCATTGGGCTATTTTATACACAGTCACTAACTGACACTTATAGCAAGGTCAGATTATTTTCATTTTGAACAAGTAATTACACATTTTGACTTTAACCTCTGCTTAACCCTTTGTTAGCATTCTTGTATGGGACATCCTCTTGTTTGTATTGTGTTGGACTTAGCCATCGGGGTCTAATGTCAATGTTTTGGGGCTGACAATGGGTGTCAGTTCTACCAGTGACAGCCTTGTCGATGTCAGCACTGTTGTTAGCTTTGCTTGTTAATTGGCTTGGAGTAGCAATATCCAAGGGTCTAACACAGTGCATCTTGATTATTTGGCTTTGTTTTTTTATTTGATTATTTTAACTTTTTGTTGTTTTACCAGACAACGACTTTCTGAAATTCACTAGAATAAAAGACTGCTTTACCATTATGAATTAAGTCATCTATGTAAGTAGCATATCAGATCATAAAACACAGACAAAGTTCAAGTGCCTTTTTAAGGAGACCTGTAAAGTGATGCCATTTACACCTAGCAGCAATATATGGTACACTGAAGACTGAAGACATGTCAAACCTTCACAGACTCTTCATTACAAAATTCTGCTTTCATTTGGAAACAAAATGTTCACGTACAATATGGACCAGTGTTGGCCAAAAATGAGAAATAATGCAGACATTTTAAAGTGACCCGTGGATACTAATTTAACTGTTTATTTATGTTGTACAAATAAAATAACAGAAGAAATGAATGATGTGTAAAATTGAAAAATAGCCACTTACTACACAACAGAGCAGTTTGATGAGAAACCTGGAGCCTTGCATGGCAGCACAGATGCGTCGAGACGAAACGTGGCGTAACTAGGGCTAAAAGATGCCCCTAACTGGAGAAACACTGCTTCTGAATAGTCTCACACACTCTCTGGCCATGGCACAGATATCCCCATATGAAACACACACTGACACAACCATCAAACAGCTGAGGATGGAAAACAAACGTCCACTCTGTGGTTTCTCAGCTGGGAGTTCAGATCAGGGACTGAAGGTGTTTCCAAGTCCATCCTTGTTGATTTTATGAGCTTCACATGAAGGGTGAGGTAGGAGGAGAGGTTTTCTTGAAAGCTCGGGGGAAACAGCGTCATCCTGCAGATTTTGACACTGATGTGGGCCAAGATAAAAGAGGCCTTCATGTCTGGGCCTCAAAGGGAAACACTGACTAAATACAGCAGCTTCGTAGAAAACTGGCATCCCTGCAGCCCCCAGTGAATCCTGGTATAATGTAATGTAGTCATAGTGGTGGTACGTAGAAAGAAAATGGTTTGATTTTAGGAATCCTATTTGGAACCTCTGTATAATGACAGTTTACTGTTATATGAATGACACACCACAAATACCATGATTCTGATTAGAGTGTTTTTCATTTTCAGAGAAAGGAACTGGCAAGAAATAGGTATTTCTTCACCTTCAGCTATCTCTTTCAGCTCCAGTAGAATGGCAGAGCTTCGGAAAGAAATCTGGTGATGTATTCAGAGCGTTAAAGTGAACACAAACACAAGCAGCCATTAAAGAATGAGCCTGGGCAAATATCACACTTACCTTGGCCCCACCTGGAATTGCTGTTCTTCATCATAAAATCCAGATTTTTCCATGAGAAAATGACTGTTTGTGTAGCTCCAGTGAGGAATGTGGCAGGATGGGCACAAGAGCATCCAAGTTACGGTAAAGAGTGTGCTCCTTTCTGGGTCACGCACACACACACACACACACGCGCGCGCACACACGCACTTTGAGCCTCACCAAGACACTTCCACCGGATCCCGAGGAGAACTCCATGGAATTTTGGCCACAAATAAAGTTTGGGTAACAACAGTCTGTTTCAGTTGCAAGATAAACAAATCATTCACAATATTTCATTTCAGTTAATAACACAGGAAAGGATTCAGACACTTTTTGCGTGTGATGAGCTGTAAGCACTGAAAGGGAGACCAGCCTTACTTCACAAGATAATGTAAAGTTTACCACAAACCTGACAAATCCAGGAAGCATGAGACAGCTCACATCTGCCAAGTCTATTTCAATTCTGAGCCCTCACCTTAGATCAAACTGGGGGCTGCAAGGGGGGTGCTAAGTGAGCAGAACTTGTATCTCTACTTAATTCTTTACATGTTTAAGGTACATGGTAAACATAAAAGTTATCAATAATAAAACAGAACAGTGTCATGACTCTTGTGTGAGAAGTTAAGTGATATATAAAAAGAAAGCTGGAAAAATAGACAACATTCTGTTGAGTGGTGTTGACGAGCGGGAGGCAAGAGGAACGCTGAGGCACTTATAGTAAAAATGTTTGAGAACTGCTACCTTAGATGAAAGAATGGGTACTGAGATAGAGACAGTCACAGAGATTACAGACCAAGATGGTGGTGTGACAAATCACAGTGACCACTTCAGGTCCCAAACTTTGGTGCAATCTGTTGACGTAGCCATAACCAAACACCTCAATAATAAACCAGCAACTGATCTCCCAGATAATCTGCTCAACATGTTATGTGACCCAGCCTTGCTGCAGGAAAAAAACTTTCAAATTGCCTGTTGCCACTGGCCGTGGAAGTAGACATCGTAAGCGCACAAATGTCTACTCTCTACAATAAACTGGATTACATTCGATTACATCCAGACTACCCAGCATTAGTTTAGAGGCATGTTTTTTTAAAAAAAAAAATAGAAACACAGCTGTATTACATGGACACTAATTGGTATATGAGTACTAGTCTTTTGTTACTGTAATGCAAACAATGCTGAGAAGCATTAATGAGCTTCAAAACTTATACCCAGATGAATTGTATATTATTTTAAACACCTTTAATGAGATGAGAAATTTGCTCAACTTTGTTTACACCAAGTTTGCTGGTGTGTACCGAGCTGAGCCCCTAGCCTCACCTCAGTTAGTAAAGAACGCATCTGTGTTATGCTAGTTCCAGGTGGAGAATTGCTTCTTCTAGGACTGTGTGACCCTACAACGGATAATGAGAAGAATTAAAAAGACACTCAGGGCCTTTCTCCAAAGGCGTTTAGCTGAGTTGAGGTCATGGCTCATGACCACCATATCAGACTCCTCATGCCTTTATTGAACTCATTTTGTGTATAAGGACACAGTCTTGCTGGAATAGAGTTGCCGCAGAGTTTGAAGCATGACATTAGCAGTGTTGGGATTCAAAACCACAACCTTCTGATTGCAAGAGCAATGCAATAACAACTAGGTCCGCAGCTGCCCCAGAACAACAACAACAAAACCAACAACAACAACCACCACATCCCTATGTAGTTCACTACAGTCTTAAGAGGTCGACGCTGCTTATTCACAGGCCTTTCCTCTGATTTATCACAATTACCTCCCTGGCCATCTCTTTGTATGCCTGCTCATTGCACTTAACACTGACTCCATGACAGCAGTTGTGTAGAAGCACTGCTCCTTTCATTTCTTAACTGAGAATGTGTACGTTGTTAAAAATTGCGATAATTATTGTGCTTCTTACAGAAAAGTGAAAAATGCTTTTCACAGTGTAAGACGAAACCACAACTGGTGTATGTTTGCATACCACATCCACAGCTGTGTCTCCTTTACTAGCCTCAGAATGTGTTTACACCTGTCATTAGTCTCTGAATTGTATCCTGATAAGACTTCAGTCACATACATTTTCACTTCATAGTCAAATGCTTCTCCATTCAACCAGACTAAAATGTGACAAATAATTTGAAGATCAATTCATATATGACGATCAATTGCCTGTGCTTTCTAAATAAAAACACAAACACAGTCAGTATTTACAAGACGAGGTTGTTAGGAATATAACATTATTATACTGAGACCAGGGTGGGTTCAGAAAAACTGAAAAAGCACCAAAGCTGTTTTTAAGTGCCAAAGGGCGTTTTTTCCCATTATCAGAACAGAAAGGGAAGGTGCTGTGACAGTAGTGGAATGGGTTTTGGTTGTCTAAATTGCTGTGGGGAGATGGATGCACTTAAACTGCTATTACATACATGTTTGAATGGTTTTAAATGTCTCTTGGATGCGTTTACACCTACATTTTTGTGGCTTGGCCTTATACAAATATAATCCTGATACTTGACATGCTATAACGTGGATACTGGTTCTTGCTATATAGATGTTATTTCTAAAAAGACTGGCAATTTTATAATCCACAGCACAGACTAAAAACCACGTGAATAACAGTCCTTTCTTCATACATTTGGGGCAAAAAAATACAAAAGTTCAGGAAAGCCTGAGTTGTTTTATTAAATAGCAATAGTTATTTGATGGGGTTTAAGTGCAAAATTCAAAACAAAATCGCTTCACAGTACAAATGAGAAAGATGCTAGACACACATCAACCTTGTAGTACAAATTGTTCAACACATTTGGCAATTCTTTTTATCCATACACATCCTACATGTTCTTAAACCAATTAGTTTTTCTACACCACAGGGTGAGGTGCAACAGGAATCTTTTCAAATTTAACACAGTAGTGGCCCAACAGAACATGTGCCAGATATGCCCGAGTCACACTGCGGAACCAGATTACAACACAACACATGATCCAGAAGCTTGCCTTCAGGGGAATGTGATTCAATAGTAATTCATTCCGAAAAATACAGTATTTACCCTGCAGTTTTTTTTTTACTTAATAACTGAAAGACTTGCCTGTGGACATTATAACATATCTTACGAATGGGGGTTAGGGAACATATTTTTATCCACATGGTCAGAATAGCTGATGTGATCTGAGCTACTTGAACCCAGTCCTACTGCGCTTAAGATTGACATTACATAGCGGTTAAACTAATTTCACACTGTTTCTCCCTTATAGTGCCTGATTCTATCGCAACACAAAACATGGGGGGCCTGGGTGTTAATAAGATCTATTATAAGACTAACAATATTTTTGTCAACATACTTCACTCCTTTGACTGTATCTTACTCCCAGTTATATCAAACTGGGACACCTACAGCCTACAGTCCTATCAGACTTCAGTGCATATAACACTCGTCATCATATAACAGCCACATAAAGAGCTGAAACTACATCAAATAGCAGAAGTCTAGAATTTGGGCAGCTAGGCATCTTGCCATTATCCTACCACGGCACAGACAGGGATGAAATCAAAACGTCTCCTCATTCATGTGACTTTAGGAAGAGAAATGAGGAAAAACTGTGCAGAACTGAACATAAGCTGGAGGACGCAAAAGAATCAGCAGTGTTGCTCTCACTCACCATGCAGGGTTAAAGTGGATGCACATGAAAACTGCATGATTCAACACTGGTGATTTTACCATGCGTATTAACAATCACACCTCTTAGAAACACTTGCTTGGTTTTACATGTATAAAGACACTATTATGTGTATAAAGATAGAGTGTCAGAGTTTCACAAAAGATGTTTAAGACAATTCTTATTTACAGGAGGACATGGCTTATAGACTTTTCAGTACATAAAATAACTTTAAAGTGTTCTGTTTTATTTTGTTCAAGGGCAGATCTTCATGCACTGTCCAGCACCTCATTCCCAGCAAAGTTCTATCTGTAGTTAAAGGGGTATTTTACCAAACCTCTCTAGTTACTTGGTCATCGATTCACCTATCCATGCTCTGCCAACAAATGTGTTGCTGTACAGTTACCAGCTTCTGTTTTTGTCAAAACCTGTGAATTAAGTACATTGTTAACTTCAAATCATGTTTGATTTGAGTGTGTGTTTGAACAGTCACACTGTTAGGGCAGATGTAACCTGACCAATGACTATGTGTCAATGGCTTTTTGTTTTATTTTTTTAGAATGATTGCCTCAAAAAGAATTCACAAGTGTGAAAAAAGTGCTTAATACATGTTTAAATAACTACCAAGCCCCATTGTAATTCATTCACTCAAACCACAACTGATCTGGGATGCATGCAATCACATATCCTTTGCAGTTTAAACGCAGAGGTGTTTGCTCTTTGCTTTGCTCTAAAACTTATCTAGCAGAAGAGACATAGACAGTAAAGTAATTTGTACATGCGACTTAAGAAGAGGCGTGATAGATACAGGTGTAAATGGCAATGTCTCTTTCAGCTGTCCACTTGTGGTCCAATTCCCTTACATTACAAAGGCTTGTGCAAACAGGACCCAAGATACTGTAGTTAGGCAACTACTAATGTCTGAAGCCTAAAATACTGAAGCCTAGCTTGACCGCACACGCGAGTCTGTATATGTGGAGACATTTCTGAGAGTGTGTGGGCACAGAACAGTGCAATATTTAATTTCATATCAATCAATATTACTTAAGCTATTTAGTAACAAAGCTATTTAGCCAAATCCAACTTTAGAATGGGGGCAATTCCAGGTTCCCAAGCAGATAGAACAGTTTAATAACTGAAAATGTTATGTAATTGAGGTTTTTAGGGGTAATCTTATCCATCTGAAAGAAAGCCTAAGCCGAATTTTCAACAGGTTTAGTGATAGCATTGCTAGCTTGTTGTTAGCATAGCAGATGTTATTGTTGGGAATTTCTGTTCATCCAATCCATCACCTTGACTACTTGACAACACAAACTACATGCAATTTATCCTAACAGCACGACACTTCTCACACACTTATTAACACATTTATCAGCACTATGCTTTTTAATAAACACTGAATGGGGATTTTTACCTCTGTTATGCAAAGCTTATACAGCTTCACAACAGCAGCTATAAAAACACATTTCTGGGTGGAGCATGGATAGATCAATGATCAACCACAATGAACAATAACTTCTTCCTAAAGATCCCACTAAACACAGCAGAGGGGAAGTGAACCTACACTGCACTGGACACACTCATCACTTACCACTAGGGCAACCCATGGAACTTCTCAACGGTTACAAAGAAGCTGTGTCGCCTGAGTAAGTATGATCCACAAGAGACAACAAATGGCTTTAGGAAAGAGATTTTATGTTGTTTGATTTTTTTTTCTCTCTGTGTTTGGGATCTGCAGTACAGAAATATATAGTTTTTAAACATCTGCCAATGTTTATATTAACCCATTAGTGTCCACATCTGAAAATGTATTGGTCCATACATTCTCTGTGGTAGCCTGAGCAAAACTCTGAAGGAATGTTTGGAGCTGGTCAAACTATATGGTTAAAAAGTAAAATAAAAAATCTAGCTTTTTGTCTTTGAGATTATTAATTCTGACAACAGAAAATCATAATTTTACTTGGAAAAAAAGAGTAAAAACAATATTGATCAAAGGTGTGCATATGCAAAATACCAAATCAGACCACGTTCTATGGCATTTTCCGCATAAAATCAAATTGTTGGACATGACTAGGTTAACTGTGAACACTGAACATTTTCATACTGTTTCCAGAGCTTGTGTGGGCACTTTTCATACTATTAGCAGGGCATGCTGGAATACAGCACTGTTAACAGTGAGGAAAAGAACTAAACCAAGCTGGGAGTTCCACTATGTTTTCTGCTTTTTAGCTTGCAACTGGGCAGCGCTGGGCAGAAATGTCTGATTCACAGATACAAACACGCAGATACTGAATGCATCATCAGGCAGGCCAAGGGTCGAAGTCCAGTCTTGAGTCCAGACCCCAGCTCAGTCACTTATTCAGCTCCTCGTTTATTTTCTATTTTTGTCATTTCTAGCAGCGGTCATCCTCATCTGTGTCACTCAGCAGCTCGCAGCCCGACGTGCCCCCTGTTGCCTGCGCCAGACGCTTCCGGAAATGCCCGTTGGGCACCTGCCAGGTGTGTCGCAACTGGGGGGCAGAGCTTATGGCATTGCTGCGCCCCAGGCTGGTTGCTATGGCAACCTCAAAGGTCAGCGTCTCCTCGGGGCAGGTGGAGTCCGGGCTGTTGAAGTCCTCGTGCAGGGGCAGGTACGGCTCTGAGATGTAGCGCTGCGGGGAGGCGTGACTTAAAGCCCCCGACCCCACCCTGTGGGACAGCGGCTCCTCTACCCATCGAGGCTCCACCGCTTCTCCTACAGGCTGCGTCCGTGATTGCCCATCCTCTGTGGCCAGATGAGAGCGGCACACTAATGGCGAATAGGAAATATGTGGGCGGGGCCGAGAGGGCGTCTGAGGGAGCTGACGTCGCCCTCGGGGAGTTCCATTGTCTGAATGCAATGGACTAGCTGAGGATTCAGCCTGAAAATTAGAGAAGGAGCACTGAGATTTAGCCAGAGGATGAAAACTAACATGTAAACTGTTTCTTGTTTCATGCCTCTAAGAGCTACTACATGAAATTAGTATGAATATGATGCCTGGGACATCATTTAATGAAAGTTTTGAAAAGGCCTAAAATGTATTTATTTAATTTACTTGCCATATTTTGCAGTAAAGCAAACCTATTCAGTATTACATGAAAAAAAGGAACATGGAGTTTCTATATTTGTGCTTTAGACATTGTGACCTCTGGTTCCCATCATCACCACTGTAAATAAAAACTACAGTAAATCATCTCACACCAAAACACTGTGAATGACTTTGTTTACATCTCAACCACTGAGTGAGTGTGTTTGTTTGTGTGTGTGTGTGTGAGAGAGAGAGAGAGAGAGAGAGAGAGAGAGAGAGAGAGAGAGAGAGAGAGAGAGAGA
>JBBJLR010006859.1:0-14000 GCA_037577145.1 Brachypetersius gabonensis
ATACACATATACATATATATATATATATATATACACATATACATATATATATATATATATATTTTTTTTTTTTTTATCATTATGTAGTACAATCTCATACATTTCCTCCAGTCTCTTCTATTCTTTCTCCGGGCTTCTGTTGAATTACCAAATCTCCTTTCGCCCGCTCTCTATCACTCCCCAAAGGCAATTATGTTGAAAGTACAGGCCCTTAAGTCGAGAGTCAGTGTTACTTTGAGCCAATATATTTCACGCCAGCAATGGAACCTTTTAATTGGCACACATTCAGGAGGCCGGAGGAATGAGTAGGAATAAGCTACGAATCCGGTTAACGATTTCTTCTCCTTTTTCTTTGTCTTCCTCCTCCAGTGACATAGGGATGATGTAAACTCAGAGGTAAACTGGGTCTTCTGTTCCTCATTCTCTATTCTTTTTATTATAAGAGGAGAAAGAAATCCATTTGAAGAATAATACAGCTTTCCCTTGGAATTCCGATGCTTCCTCCCATTAGAGTGGTTGCACAAGCAGTGGAGCGCGATTATGAAAACATTAAAATCAATCCCTCAATCCCTTAGCGCTCGCTTTCAGGCGGCCTAGCTGACGATTCTGACAGTCACAAATTGTCGTGTCAGCCATGATCGAGCATCTGAAGGGGAACAGACCTGCGTACAATTAACATAGTCATACAAAAATGTCCTTTATCGAACCCTTAAACCCTAAGGGTTTGTATGTGAGCCATTCTTATAACTACACACACTGTTTTATAATTGCCTGTAGGAACCATAAAAAAGGTAGTTATTATTGGTTTTGCTATACTGGAGAGGTAGGAAGAGGATAGCAGCAAACAACAACCAGCACTACAGAACACAATGAACTTAAAATGTTCTTAACTCTCCCTTAACTTACCCTGAAAATACACCAAACCCCCCTAATTTGAATTAAGTGGCCGTTCATTTGGGAACGACCCCCTTCAAATTAGATTTAAGGCATGAGTGTGAAACACCTTAATCTTAAATTTAAGGCTTTAGTTCAGAATGTGCTATCATTTAAGGGGAAAAGTAAGAGAATTCAGTAGTTTTACCCCTTAATCACCTTAATCTGTGCACTTTTCTCTTAATTTTTCTTCATTTCCTGTATGGGAAAAAACAGAAAATAATAGAAAATAAAAGGTACTTTTAAGGGGTAAAATTAAGGCATTTGGTTTTGTAGAAAACAAAAACAACAACAATAATAATAATAATAATAATAATAATAATAATAATAATAATAATAAGCTATATAAACAAAAGTATTGGGGCGCCTGATCATTACACCAACAGGAATTTTAAAGACACTGCATTAAAATACATAATTTTACGTTTTTTGTGCTTACATTTATACCAGTGGCAGTTTGGAACTTTATCTATGGAATCAGCAGAGTGTTGGACCTCAGCAGTCTTTGATCCATTTGCTACATTGTAGATTAATACTGAAAACATCACCTGTTGCTCTGATGCAGCTTTGCAGACTCTTGGCATTTTTTCTCTCAGATTCCTGAGGAATTGCCTGGAATGGAGTTTAATTAACAGGAGTTTCTTCCTCAAGAGTTCCTTAGTGGAGTTTCTCTCCTTCTTACTGTGTTTGGGATCATCAGCTGTGAGTCGGTTTGGTCCACAGTTAGTGATCCGGTTCCACTACGGTTCTACTGCACATTACGGCAAGAACCACTGAACTCAGTAAAAAACAACAGTCCATCATTCCCTGATTACAGAACAGAGTCTGGTTTGTTTAACTTTTATTGTTTACTGCATAATTCCTTGTGTTCCTTAATCATTTTGTTTATTTTCAATATTAATCTACAATGTAGAAAATAATAAAAGCAAAGAAAAACCAATGAATGAGAAGGCGGCTCCTGGTGAATATTTTTGGTAACACAAACCGGCACATGCTGCGAAACAAACTCAGTACCTCGCCGTCCCTGGGCAGCTTGATTTTCTTACCCTAAGTACTTCACCTTCATGTTCTGCTTTTGCTGCCTCACATTTTGATGTATCTTCCCTCTCTGGCTTTTCCCTCAATCTCCTCATAGTTGGTGTTACATCACTGCAAAATATAAAAAGTATTTTATTGTGCATGTCTTACAAACACATAACAGTAATGTTTATTTCAACAGTGTATAATTAACAATATTTCTAAATCCCAAGAAAACATATTTAACCTCTTTCCCACATTATAAATGAATTCTACCCTCCTGGTCTTCTTGGTGAAGTTGTTCATCACTCTGGCTGATGTTAATCCTTTCATCTCCCAAAAAAATTGGAGACTGGATGATCTCACACAGGAGTTAGCAAGTGGCTATGGGAGTAATAAGCTAACAAGCTAATGCCCTTCCTTCTGTGCACTCGTAGATGAATAATAAAATACAGTAACCCCTCAGTTTTAAGAAGATTAGCATTCAGTCTAACACACACTTTTGTGAGAACCGAACTGTATTACCGCTGGACTGGTGGCAGTAATACACTGAAAGGTAGTCAACCGCCATAAAAAGAAGAAGAAGGAGCTGCTGCAGCATGTAGCATGACTGCTCTGTGTTTTTTCCTCGTATTTCAGTGTTTTAACCCCCCCCCCCACAATTTTCAACAGTTATATTTATTTAGTACTAGTAAACTGTGCTCTGTCAAAACATGTGGGTAGAGAGAGTTATGTCAACGTTTCTTTTGTGTACGAGTCTGTGTACGCTGCTAATGCTAACTGTTAATGCTAACGATTTTTTTAAGCAATAAAGTTTTCTAATACTGATTATTTATTTAACTTTACATTTTCTTTAAGTTCTTTAACTGAGTTTAAAATGAAATTAAAATGTTCTGGGAGCATATTTGGGGGCATATTTAGGGTTTACACAATAAAAATGGTTTAACCAAAACAAAACACATTTTTTTCACTACATGCGGGTGCTCTTGGAACATAACCCCCATGAAAAGCGAGGGACTAGTGTATTTAAAAAAAGAAATATTACTAATAAATACTAGTAAATAATATGTTATGCGGTTTGTTATGTATGAAGGGATTTTTTTCCAAGGATTTCACCGGTGTGGGGATTGCTAGGAAGCGGTCAAGCTAACAAGCTAATGCCCTTCCTTCTGTGCACTCACAGACGAATAATAAAATATAAAATAAAAAGAAATGTTATTAATAAATACTAGTGAATAATATGTTACACATTGTGTTCAGTACTTAAATTAGAAGTGAAAAGTTATTTCAAAGGCGGTGATTGGCCACAGTGTTGTGTCAGTCATTTTGAAGTGGAGAACTACCCAATCACAGTAGGCAGTCACTTACTTCACGGGTGGGTCTTATTTACCATTAGAGTCCATTGAAACCTTGGAAATCCACGAGCTGCCGGCTCTGAAGAGATTTACATTAAAAAGAATGGAGACGCTGTGAAACGGTTTCACTGTGATTCTCTGTTTCCCCGCGGTTGTGGGGGGCGCTGTTTCACGTTTTTGACCAGAGCCGAATACAACTGTAACGCTATTGAGGAGCTGAAATTAGGAGAGAACCTTATTTTTATGAGCATTTTTTTGTTTCACACCAATAAAAAAGTGATTGTTATGAATAATACATATTTATATTAGAAACATTTTACATGCACAATAATTATACTGCAGATACAGTATATATTGTTCAGTATATTGTTCATTGTGTCGTCGTTCATTTTGTCTTACAAGACCAGATGTCAGTCAGCTGTGTTCAAAAAAGTCAGCCTTTTACAAAAATCCTCTCTCAGAAGAACATAGTGGACCTTAAACTCCTTGGAACATTTAAAAAGCTGGATTCTGAAAAAAAGGCGCTGAACTGTAACCTCATCAGTCTAGACCCTTTATATGAGAACTAAAACCTCCGTTTTGTTGTTTTGTTGCCGTAATGGCCAGAGACTCTCCAAAAGAAAAGTAGAGAAGTATAAAGAAGTGTCTGTGATAGTGACCTGCACTGTGACCTCAGCTTTGGTGTGCAGCTGTGCTACCCACACAGAAATGGACACACCATGCCCACTTTTACAAAAGACATCGCAGGCAAAGAGGTGAGTTGGTGTGAAGCATGCAAAAGTACATATTTCTTCTATAATGCTGAATTATTTCATGTGCCAAATATTCAGTAATTTAAAAAAGTATTTTGCCTTTGCCCCTGATATGTCCTTGATGAATTTCAGCCCATTTCTACTATGCTCTCAACAATTTGTACAGGCCAGAATATTACCAGAATGTTACATTCTCTCTTTCCTGCATACCTGTTTTTAAGATTGAGAGAAAACACACAGCCATTTGTACATTTAGACACATGGTTTTCCTGTTTGGAAACGATTAGCTGTGGTTACATTATCTTTCCATTTCTAGTTCTATCAATACAATAGTACTGACAGGGATATTTTTTTTCTGTGCCACTGCTAATCAGATTCCTTTGCAGAGTTGTGGTGTCCCTGAGAACTTTAGAAAGTTCCTTTACCTTCACCATGATTGAAACTTCTTGTAAGCCTTGTCCAAGCATTCTTATTAGTGTAGCTGGCATGAGACCCAGTCTGCTACCCAGTATACCCCAATCATTTTGCTTGTAATTATTGCTTAGACTTTTTACAGTTTTTGCACAGAACAAACAATTTTTCTTTTGTTTTTAGACGACTCTTTCAAAAAGCATCAGGTATTTCATCAAGCATGGTTTCTCAGGTAGCAGGATACTGTATGCCAGGATTAGGATTTTCACATACATTTACATTTATGGCAATTGGCTGACGCTCTTATCCTGAGCGACGTACATCAGTGCTTAAGAAGTCCACAACTGTTTCTTAAACCTGTAAACTGCTTAAATCCATGTTAACTATTCAACCGAGATACTGCATATTCGGTGCATCTATACAACATCTGTCAAATAATAACCAGCCAACACCTGACAAACAATAACGGAGCAACATAAGCCATAGAGAAGTCAAGAGAAAGCAGTAGAGTACAAGAGGTAATTAGTCGCCGAAGTGCTCTTTGCAGAGGGGGGTCTTCATGTGACGCTTGAAGACAGCCAAGGACTCCACAGATCTGATCGGAAGAGGGAGTTCATTCCACCACTAGGGGGCGAGACTGAGAAGAGTCTTGACGCATGTTTCCCTCTTCTTTTGAGCAGTGGAGGCTCGAGACGAGCCGTGCATACAGTTTCTCTTATTGGACATCTGGTTTAGGTCACCTGGGAAATATCACATTATGAGGAACCACTCCATGCCCTCTTGATTGCATTTCACGAAACTTCCTTGCACACAACAGCAGATCTGCGAGCTCTTCTCATTCACGCCAAGCAGCTCTGATGAGCTTTAACGCAGGAGGCTTATGAGGAGTGAACCCATGGAGCGCGGGGGCCGGAGGGCCGGGTGAATCAGACCAGCGCTCAGCTGCATCTTATCGCAAGTTGAGATTGGCGTATGAGAATTAAATCCTGCAGCTATACCTGCTCCTCATCTCCTGACTTCATGCAGGGGTGACAAGCAGCCCTTCATCCACACTCGACGGCTCTGCACAATTAAGCATTCCTTCCGTCCGCAGGCTTTTCAGGTGTTGCCTCCTTCAGTCTTCATCCAGCACCTGAATCATCTCCAGAAAAAAAAGGATTATAAATAAATAAAAGCATTCCTCCTTATCAGTTTAACAAGAATGGGTCATGAAAGAGCAGACAGCGATTTTAATTTAAATTTCTTTTTACATTTCAGCCATAAAATGGCACGCAAGTCCAAACAGCAGCCTTGACTGGATGAATAGCTTCATTTCATAAAAGAAAAGGACTAATTGCACAGCATTCCAAAACGGCTGATGGCTTTTTGCCTTTATGTCTGGCAAATATTTCAACAACCTCCCGTAACCTCCTCATTTGCGACGCGCTCTCTCCAGCGCCATCGCAGTAATTAACATTCCACTGTTTCGCTAGCCAGCCTGAATGAAAAGGGGCCCACCGTTTATGGGCGTCAAAGAAAGTCAACCTCAATTACCATTGAAAACTGGCATTTAGCCTTTCAATTAGAGTATCAAAATATTCTACTTTGTTAAACAAACAACAACAATACAATGTTGCCACTTTTTTCCTGCCAAGATTTAGAATGTAAACATGACCTTTATTGATAGCGTGTTCAAATTGAATACAAAAATAGCATGCTTTCCATTTCCTATTTCCGAGAGAGTGGACCTGATAGCAAATAACAAGAAAGGTAAGTGCAAATTGATTGAAGTTTTCTCTTAACATAAGTAGAAGTTCAAATGATTTTTTATGCTTTGCAGATGTGGAATTGCAGCTTGTAAGGGTGCATTTATTTATGTATCAAAAATAAACTAAAGAATGCAAACACTTTGTTTTAAGGTTGGTTTCTTAAAATCATTAATAAGCCACAGTTAGACCACTAATAGTGAATGATTAATGTACTGCTAAATAGAAATAGATGGGGTCCGAAGTAGTGCAGGTTTGATCCCTGGTAATGGAGTCCAAGAGAGCAGAGGCAGTTCTGCTCTTTCTGGGGGCTAAGAATGGTCAGATAGTGTGTAGGACACCTCTGGCCCAAGAGATCATGGGTTCAAATCCTAGACCCTGAGCAAGACCCTTAGCCCAAGTTGCTCCAGGGAGAGACTGCCCCCTGTAGTTGGAAGTCGCTTTGGATAAAAGCGTCTGATAAACGCTGTAAATGTAAATGCTAGAACGCGTCTGGCAGTTCCTGCCTTCACAGCAAACATGAAACATCCATCAGATATGCAGATTATGCATTGCGGCAGTCAGTCCAGGGTACAACCCCTCTCAGACTTCAAGATTCAAATCAATATTCGATGTCTGTGGACGTGCAGGACACTGTCAGAATAAGCTGCAGATATTTCAAAATAAAAATACATCATAAAGACGCACATTCTGCTCCTTAGACAACGTCTTTGTAAAACGTGAAGTGGAAGTTCAAAAGAAGACGTTTGAATGTAAGTAACCCAGTGTTGGTGGCATCATGTGATTGGGAGAGTCCAGGCAAGGAACTGGAGTGACCTAGGGAAGATTTATTATTAATCATTTATTATTTAATCATTTATTCTTCATAGAATCCTCATCAGTTGTATCCATGGTGTATTTAGCATGGAATTTGAACTAGTGTTATTAAAACAACCCTGATTTTACATTTACTTCAGTCCCTGTGTAAAATATATACATATACACACACACACACACACACACACACACACACACACACACACACACACACACACACACATACACATATATATATTATTTTGTATGATATATAGTATTATTTAAGACAGATTTTTTTTTTTTAGTAGATAGTAGATCTCCAGGCTTCCTGAAGGTCTTTCAAAGTCTTTCATTTAAACTAGTTTAAATTCCGTCCCATAGATTCAATTGATGTGAATATAATTAATTAAATAAACACCAAATCTGATGATCAGACTTGCTAAATTCATAGCAGAGGAATGAACTAGGAAATTATTGCAGGAACAAGTCTGCGCCTTGAACGCAGACAAACTGACAGCATTTCCCAATAACTTCCATCAAACGAAACTGCAGCCTGTCGCATTGGATCTTGACTCCCCAACATTTGATGTTACAATATTTCCAGGGAGAAAGGCTGTTTGAATCTGCGCTCTCACTCTTTCCTCTTTATCACGATCTACAACAGCCTGCAAATCCCTCATGAGAA
The DNA here is from genome assembly GCA_037577145.1 of Brachypetersius gabonensis. Taxonomy (NCBI): domain Eukaryota; kingdom Metazoa; phylum Chordata; class Actinopteri; order Characiformes; family Alestidae; genus Brachypetersius; species Brachypetersius gabonensis. The sequence continues at coordinate 7,697 of JBBJLR010006859.1, forward strand.
CGGCTTCCATGCTGCGAACAACAAAAGTCCTCTTTTGAATACCCAACGGAGAATTCAAACATTACACAGTTAGAAGGAAGGAAAGCAAACTCTATAGTGAGGTTTGAGTTGTTGGAAAAAAGTGAAGCCTGAGAGGTTTGCGTGGACATTTTGGCATGAAAACATGAACGCATGCTCTAATCAAAGGTTGAATGTCTAAACTTCACTGAACTTTCACATGCAAGCTCCAAAAAGTTTACACACCGGATGGCAGTCGTTATCATAAATACACTCGATATGGAGTCTACAATGCATATCAATTAAAACTAAAACGCAGATCGCAACTTTTTCCAATGCAGCGAATTGCATGCAATTGCTAAAACAGCATCTAGAATGGATCTGTATCCAGTGGAAGTCAGCAAACAGTCAATACAGCATACAATATTTTAAATAAAGTCTTATATGGCAGTGTTTTCAGTGCAACATTACTTACCAATTATATGCAAACACAAAGCAAGCCATAGAAAATTGATTTTTTTTCTCTCTGACTGTCAGCAAACAGTCAATATCCAGTCATTCTGGACTTGGGGCATTCAGTTCTGGTCCTGGGGGGCTACAGTCTGGCATAGATGCTTTCCCTGCTCAAACACCGCCACTAAACCTGGTAATTGACTGATGAACTGCAACACATTCGTCTACATAAAGAGTTTAATACAGACTTTAGTGTGAAAAAAGCCACTTTTTGGTCAGGGTTGCTCAGTTACTCAAAATAAGTAATTTTATTCAAGTTACACTGGGTAACAAATATTTATGAAAAGTTTCATTGCAATTTTTGATGTTTCTTAGTCAAGTTTTGCTGATTCTGAATATCACATCAGTTTTTTCCTCCCTTCAGTGGTTCTAGAGATAAACTAAACTCTATATTTTTCATTATAAGGTTGTTGTGATACTGCTATTTTCATATTAGTCTCACTGATATCTACATGTACAACAAACAAACAGCAAATTAATATAATAGTTATAAGTTGAACAAAAGACCGTCAGCTGTGCCGCAAAGTTTCGATTTTATTATGTTTCTAACAAAACCCTTGAAGCTACATGAAAATAAACGTTAGCACCGAAATCAGCGCTGAGATTGTAAAAGAAACACTACAGAATGTAAGGAAACACATTTTTGTTGCCTGGTGTCATAATTACTTACAGTTTCCTGCATTAAATCTTACTATTCATTCCTTTTCTTATGTCACTCGCTAAAGATCACATGCCTGTGCACTGGAAAATACAAAAGAAAATCCAACACAGAATCACAGTAAAGTTTGCTCTGTCAGCTGTAACAGGTAGGACACACCTGCACATGTCATGTGGCGGTTCTAGACCAAAATACCCAGGGGGGCCGAGATGGGGCCAGTGTGTTTTTAGGGAGGCACATATAACGGCAAAACAGGTCAATATTTTATTTTATATATTTTATATTTAGCTTTTCATCTATTTTCATTAGTTATTTTTCACAGCATGAACTCACTCTTTAAATCACACCATCCATTTACAGAGTTTACACTTCACTCTGCTGGTCTTCAGGTTCTAGATAACAGCGTATGTGTGGTGCTTTAAGCAGTCCGCCTAGAACACACAGAGCATTAGTTCCATTCTTCGAGCAGCGCAGGTCACGATAAGAAATCAATATTTAAATTATTGGATGTTCAGTGCAGGGGCCATAACAGGAGCCAGGAGCAGTTCTACAGGGGCCCTGGCCCCAATCTAGAACCATGAATGACAAGGACATGCACAGAAACTTCTTAAGTTATCTCTTAAGTTATTTTTTCTTGTGGTGGGCATATAAATGATCAGCTTCTGCTGTGTATTGGTGGCGGAGCAACGGTGGAGAATGATCTGGAACAATGATCCACTCAAATCAAAATCAACTTTGATTTACACCGTGGCAGTAAAAGCCTAATTTAATTCAGGATGTTAGAGTTCAAGTTTGAAACGGGATTGCATTTTAAAAGTCGATGTCAAAGTCAAAGTGAACTCCATTTTCATCTCAGCTACAAACACAAACAGTGAGAGGAGACATGAGTGCAAAAGGACACAGTGCACCCATTTATAAAAAAAACTATAAATATAAACTCTACATTATAATTAAAAACTAGCAGTTTGCTACAAGGATGCACAATTTGGTCCCAGGTGACATGTCTCGTGATCGGGGGTGGGGAGTGCTGCAGGGCGCAAAAGGTGCAGGTTCCATTAGATCTACTCTACAAAAGCAAAAAGCCACAGTGGGCTAACAAAAGTACACCTAACACCAGACACACAAGGAAAGGGACAGGAACCATTCAGGGTGATCATGAGGGTTAACCACATTTAAAACTAGAACTCACAGAACTTAAATACAAAACGCACTCTGACACGAACCAATCGGAGACACACAATCACTCAAACCAAAACAGGACACCTGACACTGAGACCGCAGACACAAACATACACTTATTTCAAAATAAAAGTCTTCAACTTAACCCAGACCTAACTCCAGGTCATTTTTAACATCCCAAAAAGATTGTGGTACAAAGTACATTTTTAACATCCAAAAACAAACTGTCAGCAATCAGGTGAAAAATTCAGTCTATGAAACCCTGAAACCCTGAGATAGTATCCAGGAGCAACGTGGATGTTGTTTTTGCATGTGTGTCTTAAAAGAGTGCTGTTTAAAGTACAAGGTGAAAAATATATTTACATTCACGGCATTTATCGGCGCTTTTATCCAAAGTCACTTCCATTCCCTAACTACAGGGGGCAGTCTCCCTGGAGCAACCTGAGGTTAAGGGTCTTGCTCAGGAACCCAGGGGTGGTGCTGAAGGTAGGATTTGAACCCATGACCTCTTGGTCCAGAGGCAGGCATGCTACCCACTAGGCCTCCACCCCCCAAAATAGGAAAGACGTTTTCACATTATTGTCACAATTTAAAGACATTGTCACATTTAAAATAATAGTTGGTTACATGACTTCACACTGTAATGAGGTTTTCTGATTAGCAACTAAATGGCCAGTGATCTCCACTTACCCGGACCACCACAGCCCACTGGGGGGTGCAGCCCACAGACTGAAAACCACTGATACACAATTCATGTCCATGCTTTAGTGAAAGCCTGAATGTTATTTAAAGCTACTGACACCTGTTGCTTTGGCGCTTGAGAAGCGACTGGTACAGAGGCACTGAATGGGAGAGAGTGTGTAATAAAACTGTTAATGTTTGGCAGCTTAGCCAGGGACTTGCTGGAGGGTTATATGAGGCAATTACGTTGATCTGTTTGATTGGTTTTGAGGGTTTTTGCGCTATAAACATTAACATTAATAGCATTGTTTTCAAATATTAAGTATTGTGATGAGAATGGAAATTATTATTTAGATTCCCCTAGAGCATCATTATACAGCGACATGCATTGCTTTGTGGCATGAGCCACTGCATGTTATGTTGCTAGACTCCTAGAAAATCCCACATCTTTGGCTTGAAAGCATCTATAGGCTTCTACAGTCTATAAGCCTCTATAGTATGGAATCTAAAGGCCTCCGTGTTTAGATTTTGTTCTGCTACCGAGCCCGGTTTGAGGCTCCAGGGGTATGGTATCTTTAGTGGGTTTCTGAGTTCATTCTCTAGTCTCTATGTTCAGTGGTCGTTTGTTGTGTTTGTATTGTTTTTTCCCAGCTTCTAAGTAAACCCGCTTCAGCTCTTGCATCAATCTCCCATGTGGCGCAGGTCTTGGAAAGATAAATACTGTTCCCACTCTTCTGCAGGGATGTTATCAGGCTGCAGCAGTGGTCCAGCTGCCACAGCCTTGTCCTCATCTGGTGGGCAAAAAGGCTTTTCATTTTTAATTCATACCCCGAAAAACAAGCTACAATGCAAAACGTACCTTCTGTGGTGTGACTGTCCTGTTGGATACATTGCCTTTTCTTTACACTGTCACACAAATCAAACATAGTTTGAAGCTCCTGTGCATAAACTGGACTAGATTCTCTTTAAAATGCTAATATTCCTACCTCTACTCGGTTTGTGAAGCTGGGAATTCACTGGTCGCTCAGGTACGTTCGGACCTCCTGATGAAATTCCTCATTTCCTTCCTGGGTTTAATTTCTTTCTCCTGAATTGGTTCAGCTCACATGGGGGATTTGGATATTTGCATTTTTGCACGCTTAATGATTCTGCTGCTAGAATACAGTATCTATCATTATACTGTACTCATTCAAACTTGTACTGTAGCTGCCTTTTCTCTCTCTTTTTCAGTGCTAAATGTTGGCTTGCCCTGTTGCTCTAGTGTGTTTTCTTGCACTCTGTCCGACTCTCTTTGTTCCGTCTGGACTTTTGTGTTGTTTCTTTTGTTGTTCGTGTTGCATCATGTTCCTGAGGAATGTCGTTTCGTTTCATTGTGTGCTGTGTGTCTATGGCTGAAATGACAATAAACCTACTTGACTTTCTTGACTTCACTTCTCTCACCTCTCATGTTTTGGAAGCATATTTGGGAGTATATTTAGGGTTTACTCTACAAAAATAGGCTTCTTTTTTTTTTTTACCACATCACAACAACATGTTTTTTGCTCTTGGAACATAACTGTGTACCACTTTGGCTCTGGTTCTGTGCCTCCTGGCTATGGCCCATTGGCTCCACATCATTTCTTATGATTAAAATCTTTGTAAGAATTTATTTGGCACTGAACGTTATGATGTGAACATCTGTTTGCCAGTGGCGTAGTAATGACGACCATAAAATAAACGGTTGAGGTGTAAAAAAAGCCGTTTATGCACAGGGAATGCCAAAGGACGCATCGAGCTTTTCCACACGCCGATGGCTGTCAGCACAATTGCGGTTCTGCCACGACTATTCGGCGCTGTAGTCTGGCCACGGCGAGTGAATTAACCGGCAGAAAACGAGGCCCGCATGGAAGTGTGAAGCAGTCATGGTGAACTTTATTCGTAATGCAGTGGCATGATGGGTTTGACATTTGTTTGTATCGATATTGCGCGGCTGCCCGGTGATTTGCATGGTGCTACGGCTGAACTGGATATTCTGATCGTTCGCTTCTCATCCCATAAATATTTACAGATCTGACATCACGTTTCAAAAGCACTCATGCTGCGCTGCATCATTAACTTATCAAATGTGCCTTAAAAGCCCTACAGAAATGCCCCCCGTTCTGTAAACACTCATGACAAAACTGGCAAGTTATGTCAAACCCCGGTATCAGCGCAGGCGTTAGCAGTCTCTGCATGTCATATAGAGACTTCCTTGGTGTGTAAAGACGGACTTAATGCCCGCAAGCCCCAGCAAACCGACTCACACGCGCACGGGCGAGATACACAGAGCAAATACGGCAGCACAAATTGAGCGGGTAAAAATAAACATCTCTCCGGTCTCAGAGCAAATAGTGTCGGAGCTAGTGGTAAAAGCAGGGCGTGTGTGTGCAGCGAGGGAGTTATCAGTGCGATCAGAGAGACAGCAGCCACTCATCTATCTGAGCCCTAGCCAGGATGAGAGCCTTAAAAGGTCTATAGCATGTAAAAACAAGCTGTTTTTTTTATCATATTTTCATTTAGATGTGGTACATGAACACTGATAATGCTTCCATACAAAGCTCATGTTCTACATTTCTTTCTTTTTCCCCCAAAAAAATGCCACATGTCTTCGCATCAGTATTTTATAAATAGTATTTTTGCTTTGTTTACGGCAACAAAAGTAATGCATTTATATACCCTACAGCGGTTTAGCCCACCCATTCAGTGTTTCAGCCTGGACTGCTTTTCAAATGGAGCAACAGTACAAGGTGTCCAATCAGAACGGAGGTCATTTACATATATCTGTCTTGAAATTAATAGTAATTATAAAGGTTAGAAAACCATGTATGGCAGTTTTGGTGAATAAAAATCACGTGGAAAAAACTATAAAATGCAAGAAAAATGTTGTGTGTGGGCCCTTTAATCCGCATCTCTAACGCCGCACTGCTCCCTCGCAATCTCACCATCAATCTGCCAATATCTCTCACCAGCAGATGTGAGTAAACAGACAGGATACACATGCTGACACACACACACACACACACACACATACACTCACAAACATGCCGAAAGAACTAACTGGCATTCACATAAATGTGACCAGGCACACATAGATACAGACACAGACACACACACACACACACACAGATATTCGTATAGACATACGCATCAAATTGCAGCACCACAGCCTTGATCAAACAGGCTATGCAGCAGCAGTCACTCACACTCACACACACACACACACACACACACACACACACACCCACACACACACACACA
>JBBJLR010006876.1:0-13997 GCA_037577145.1 Brachypetersius gabonensis
GGGTAATAAGTTAGAGGAGTGAGGTGTTATTGGGGTAATAAGTTACAGGAGTGAGGAGTTATTGGGGTAATAAGTTACAGGAGTGAGGAGTTATTGGGGTAATAAGTTAGAGGAGTGAGGTGTTATTGGGTTAATGTCGTAGTCGTAGTTAATGAAGCAGTATTTGTATTATTTTGTTGTTTTTTATTAGTTTTCATTAAACATAGAGACATCTTGCACAGAAAAATTACATTACCCAATAAATAAATACCGTTAGAATAAATACGTAATAAATAAATTAAATAAATACATGAATACAAATGAAAAATACATTTTTGTAGTCATAATTATCCGTCTCTCCATTAGCCAGTTCTAGTTTGCTGTAGTTCAGCAGAAGCGTTTATAGCTCATCCATGCCTTGACATAGATTCTCCATGTTTTAATATAAAACAAACAAACAGGTTCCACATCTCAAGTCCTCTACTCTGTTTTCCTGCACATCAGACATTATTATAATGTCTTGGGGCAGAAAAATGACAAATGTTCTAAGATAAACTTAAAATAAAAAAAAACATCGGCTGTCAGAAGGTCATTTAGCTCTACCACTTAATGTCACTAAGCACCTCAATACTTTCCAACATAAGGAACTAATATCTCCAATAGGAGAGGTCAGGGATGTTCCTACTGGACTATTTCTCAGGCTTAAGTCCAGATTCTTGAGAACACCTGAAGGACAGCAGCACTGGAGAAGGGAAAGTTCAGTCCACTAGAAAACAGCACTTGTGTTGGGTCTCCGTTCTCCAGGCCTCTCACAAGGCGAACACGCCAAAAAACGTTTTCCCGTCATTGGTCTCCACGTATTCCAGCATGTCCTTGACCATCTCAGTGCGGAGCTTGTCTCCGGCTCGCAGGTCGAAGACAGCCCCCACATAAATGGCACTGTACCACTGATACTCATCGTCCAGGGGCGTTTTCCCACAGGCGGTCCGGATGGCGCTCAGCAGGGGCTTGTCGCCGCCGTAGGAAGCCGAATAGCGCCACAAAGCGTGGCTCAGGTGCTGCTCCTCGTCACTCGTGCAGCTGACGCTGTAGGACGCCTGGCTGTAGACGAAGTACAGGCCGTTACGTGGGATGTGGATCTCATTGTCCTTCAGCTTCAGGCCTCCATGGCTGAACGCCTGACCCATGTCTTCCTTCCATTCCACGGAGTCGGAAATCTGATGGTTCAGGTGACCTGTGAGGAGCAGGAGAGGGAGGTGATAAGCGGTTAGTAAGTAACAGAATCAGCTCTTCCCTGTTTAAGTTCTGTCTGGATGGTCTCTTATTCTTAGCCCTTCCTGTGTAAGGATGTAGCAATACATCAGCAACACCTCATTACATAAAGGGAAACTACAGATGTTTTAAGGGCTGCTTTTTAGTTGAGCTAAAAGTCATCAGTGATCACCATCAGATTGACTTTATTGTTATTTGGGTAAGACTCGTCACATGACACCAGTTTAAGCCATTCGTTTCTGAATACACTTATAATGGCTTATTCCAACCAAGGTCAATTTGACTGAGTTTATAAATGTTAATGTAAGTTTCACTGCATTTTTCTTTATATTTATTCTTTTTTGTTTTACAATTGCTGGCCTGTAAGAAAGTGTTACCATCTGATATTGAGAGGAATCATATCATCCCTACATTTGAAATGTTGTCAAAACTGCAATCGTTGCCATTTCAATTATTGAATCACGTAAGAGACCTATGTTTTTGTCATTTTTTCCCTATTTGTTGCTATTTACCAGCTTCTGTTCATGACGAGCATGATATTTGGATGGTGGGATCTCACCTGTTAAGTGAATGGCAGCTTTAGCACTGGTGGAAACCTGCCTCAGTGTGTGCCTGATAGCTGGAGGGACAAAGCAAATGAGATTATAATTAGACTCTCGAAAGAGGAAAGACTGAATACCAATGGTGCGGTGAACAGAAACAAGGCAGGAACTGAACTTACCATCAGTTTCGTCTGGTTTGTTGTGTGCCTATTGAGGGAACAAGAGAAAAAAAGCATGTTATCGACATTGTTAAGATTGCATGATGGTATCTGTAGCTCTAATGCATGTTATTGTTATTGTTATGGACCAGTTTTACTAGGTCAGCACAATGCAGTTTTTGACTGTTGGGTTTGGGCTTGGTGAAGTGGTCTGGGACTCACCTTGTTGAATGTAAAGAAGACAGCAGCAGCGACACAGACAGCCACAGCCAGGAGAGCCATACACATCTTCCACCTGCCCGACCACGCCGAGGAAGCCTTCTCCCTGCTGACCACCACCTGGGCCGCGTCCACGTCCAGCACCACCTGCTTCTCGCTGCTCATTATGGAGGAGGTTAGTAAGTAGTCCTTGTGAGAAAAGTAGTCCAAGAGTCTTGACTGTAGTTTGTAGAAGTTGCTGTAGACAAACTTTCTAATCTCCTCTCAGACCGTAGCCTGGCTTATCAGAGGTGTGTGTGTGTGTGTGAGTGTGTGTGTTGGCCGTTGGTGGTTTCTGCTTCACTGCCTGTAGGCAGGCGCTTTTAAAGCTCATTGTAGTCGGCGGAGCAGGGGAAACTCCACTGATGTCATCACAGAAGACACAAGAGTTTAAGGAAGAAGTTTTTTCATTTGTGAAAGCCCAGAGATGAACGCCCACACACGAACCAACCCACACACACACACACACACACACCGTTGGAATAACCATTTATAGAATCGTACGGACTCGTCTGAGGCGCCCACCACAACAGAGAAAATCCATGTGTTTTGCGCTGGGTAATTTTTTTTTGCACTGGGATTTCTTTTACAAGTTAGGAACCTGCCGACACTTTATCGAAACGAATTTCTGAACAAACTTCAAGCCTTTTCAACCTCAGGAAACTTTTAAAACTAAAACTTAATTTGTGGAAAATATCACACATGAGCTTACATTGGTTAGAAACAAACAAAATAAACTTGTCTGAAACCTTAGAGCTGTTAAGGATTATTTACAGAGTAGCAAATAAGTGCTTAGAATTTCTGAAGTTTTGAAATTTGAAAACGCAGTTCCAGTTCTAACGTGCTCAGATGTCTTTACTGTATATGATACTGTATAACGTGAAAGAGACCAAGAGTTCACTTTTCTATTATTTTATTTAACATTACTTAATTATTTATAAGCACATAAATTACAGTGCATTTATTCACTTATAATTTACACAGACATGCCATCTTTTAACCTTATATATGCTAAATGTATGAATGTGAAAATATGTACATTTTACTGAACTCTTTTCTTTTCTTTTCTTTAAACCTTTATTAGTCCCCCAAGTGGGAAATTTGCAAACTTCACACAAAATGGCTCTTTAAGGAACCTTCCACTGAAAGATTGTTTGGGGGACTAAATCTGTTTCTTCAGTCTTGCACAAGAATGCGTTTGCCAGTGTAAAAAACATCCTTGAATATGCAAATGATGAAAGAAACAAATTTCTTTTTTTTATTTTCGCAGTGAACTTCCAATGAAACTTCCTTTAATGATAGAAGGTCAGGCCTAAAAATCACTCTGTGATGTGAACTGGGCTTTCCTTACCTTCACGGAGACCAAGGTTTCATATCTTAGTTCTCCAGTATCACTTTTCCTTCCCTGTTTCTCTTTCCTTCCACTTTCCTTCCCTATTTTCCCTTTTTGATTCTGCCTATTTCAGTCTTTGCTTGTGTTCTTGTCCTGTGATGTGCAGTATATTTGTGGACTGGTTTGAGATTAGTGGGCAGGATTCCCATTGAAGTAATGAGCAGATTCTCTCTGCTGCTGATATTGGTGCTCATGTCACTGTGGTGGTTTATTTTCAAGTGTTTATGTCGGATATCAGTGTCTTTTCTTCCGACGCTGTACACTCATGAAACAAAAGCCTGGGGCTACAATCGGTTTCAGCCTGTTTTGCACCCAGTTTCCTTTATTAGACTAAAATAGTGCCCGAATGCTTAAAGGAGCTGATCTTCACCGGCGTGTTGCAATCAAGCTTTCTGCAGTTTTTCTCAGGCTTAAAATATCTTTTTGGCTTCTGTCTCATAGCATTATTGACACAAGCAACAAGATGACTGTGAAAAAGGAAATAGGATAGAAATCAAGCCATAATTGAGCAAAGCAGAACTGAAATAAGGGAAACTTTCAAAACATTTGCTGGACTGGAAACTGCAAAGCGAGGCCGTATCGCGGCGCACAACGTCGTTTTCTTTTTCGAGGCTTGGCAGAGTTGCCTGACCAGGACTGGGAGGGTATCAGAACTTCCCATCACGATGTCAGTGAGCTAGATTTACTATATCATTACTATATTGATAAAAGGTACTCTAGTAAAAGCTTTCTGGTGAAGCTCAAATTTTGAAAAAATAAACAATAGGCTGCTGTTCCAAAATTTCAAGTGTAACTCGCTGGTTTTCAATATTTCACAATCTGTAGTAACATGTCCCCCCCCACCCCCACCCCCAAACCAAACGCCTTAATTTTAACCCTTTCATACAGGAAAATTAAGATATTCTTATTAAGGGGTTTCACAATCTTGCCTTAAATCTAATTTTTAGGTAAAAATTAAGGGGTCAGTTTTACAAATTAATGGCCATTTAATTCAAAAATTCAAATGAAGGGGGCTGGTGTATTTCAGGGGTAAATTAAGGTAGGATTTGTCAGCACATTTTAAGTACATTGTGTTTCACAGTGTTATTTAGCCACAAAGGATCAAACTACATGTCAGGACTGTTTTTAGTGCGCTGACATTCACTTTGTGTTGATCTTGAAAAAAGAAAAGCATCACTCAGTTCTTCATCAAATCATCAAATTTCTTCTGGTTTACATATCATTGGACTAAACCTCATTCTTCAACAGGATAATGATCCTGAGCTTCTTCAGTATTGTAACAAAATGATATACACACACACACACACACACACACACACACACACACACACACACACACACACACACACACACACACACACACTTCTAGGAGAAATCTGGATCTGAACCTGTGTTTTTCTAACCAGCTCATAAAACTTCAAGTTCTTTTTACAAACAAATCTTGATATTATTTAATGCTTTCTTGTTTGTTTGCATTTATTCTAATGTTAACTTCTGTATTTACTGTCAGAAAGTAAATACAGAAGTTTATTTCTGTTTTTTTATTTCCTCACTACAGTTTAAAAGGGCTTTAAACAGTTTGGACACAGAAGACTTTTGCACAAAAAGTTGTGGTTGTGAAAGTTATGATTACTGTGATTTATTCTTTATCTTTATATGATGAAAACACACACACACACACACACACACACACACACACACAACAATGGGTTATTAACTCTGTCACTAGTTGGTACATAATGAAATAAACACATAAATAAAATACAGGAGGAAATAAACACATGGATTAATTTGAGCTCTTTAGACAAGCCTGGGTGAATTTTATACGTCACACTTCAAAAACACATATGATGCAACACTCATGATGTCACCACTCCGCTGCTGATGTCACCTTCTCTGATTTGGCTAATTTAGTTGTTAGTTTCTAACACTTATAGAAAAATCAGCTTTACACAATACCTCCCATTGCCACAGATGTAATGGTTGTGTTTCATGTGTGAAATTGACTTTGTTAGTTTTCTGCTGGACCCTTGAGGCTAATGGAATCTTGAGCCTTAGTGCTTCAGTTTAAAGCTAATAGTGCATTTCCACAGGCACAAAGAAACCATGCTGTACCACAAACAAATCTCTTTCCATCACAAACAAAGCGAGCCCAGCCTGAGCTGCTCGGCGGCGGGGTCGAAAACGGGCCGCAGATGCCCTGACTGCACCCTTTTTGATGACTACAGACGGACCTGGAAACAGGCTGTTGTTGGTTTAATTTTTTTACTGTCCTCACCTAAAAAAAACAACGGAGCTGCAAACAGTCCACTGGGAAGACAACAAACACTACTATCTGTTTGGGATGAGGAAAAATTTTGTTGGGAGTTTCCAAACTCTGTGAGAAAGTTACCTGTGTTCGCTTTTATCACATATCTAAACAATGCAGAAAGAAAGAGCTTCTCAAACAAGACTATAAATAATAAAAAAAATTCTTTCTGCTAAACTATCTTTTCAACTAGACCATTACCAACCGAGACACACACTAAAATTAATGTGCTTCCGCTCCTCACTCTTATAACTAAATAAGTCATTTAGCGTTTATTCCCTTGAGTCACCAAAAAACAGACCTCCAGAATGATGTCACCCTCAAGTTGATGCCATGCCCAAATAAGGAGTTCTCCTTGAGTCTGGTAAACACAACCGACTCCGATTTCAGGGTTCAAAAACTGCCACAGGGTGGAGTTTGTGTTTGTATTGTGAGTTTTATTTATACACTTTCATAATCTGCAGAAACTATTGTTCAGTTTAACTCTGCATTTTATTCCTGTAGAGCTCTTTGGAGCGTGTTGTCAAAAGGCAAGCAGCTAGAGGTCATCAGAGTGAAAGGGAGCCCAACTCCAGTCCTGGGGGGCTGAAGTTCGGTTGTTCCCCTTGTCAATCACATTCACGAGACCTGCCAATTAAGGTGTGAGTAGAACCAGGTGTGTTTGAGCAGGGAAAACACCAAATTGTGAGGGTCTAGACACTTGAGGACAGTTTTTAGACACACAGGGTCTTAGGCCAGTTCTGAGACCCATGGAGACCTAATACTCTTTTTATTGCTTAAACCAACATATAATCATCTCACTGGTCACCAGGTGCCCTTCGACAGTTGTCCATGACACCAGAAGCATTTTTATTGTGTGGGGGAGCACAGGGCTCTACGTCTACGTCACGTGTGTGTGTGTGTGGGGGGGGGGGGGAATAGTTTGTGGGGGCATGGGGGGATGGGGGTTGGAGGTGTTCTCTACATCAACTGTTGTCCAGGAGGGGGATAGATGCTGTAATGGTTCCGGCGCCCATGCACTGATGTCTGTCTGTAATATTTTCCAAAAAAATCTAATGGAAAAAAGTCACATGATGGAGCAACATGGAAACTCCGCACTGGACTGACATCCTCAGAAGGGCAACCTCACCAACATACCACACACAAACTAGCGAGCGATTCATTGTGTCTTCCAGTTTTGAGTTGTTATGTGCTTCTATGTAGCATTTTGACTCCTAATCAACCTCCCAGAGACTTGGAGGGTGTTCCGGCGTTCACACCGAACTAAATGTAGCAAGGTTGATACATTTTTGTTCACCACAGGCATCCATGAGGCGAAACATTCAATATTTTAGACTCCGTCATGACGTGACTGTAAGCGGTCTGTAAGCTGTAGCGTGCGGCTACGCAAGGAAGCTTAAAGGGGTCAAGAAAGCAAGAAAAGGAGAGAAATGGAATGGAGAGTGTGACGTACTCTCTGGATGATGGAGGCTGAGATGACACCAGTCTTTCCACATCATTTGCCTGTTCGCAAACTAATTTGAATTTTGGCGCATTTCCATATAATGCAGGAGAGAAATAGATGGCAGGCCCGCAACTGGACTGTATTTGTTTAACCACAGATAACAGCAGACACTGATAACATCAGAAAGGTTTCTTTCTTCTTAACCACTGTTTTTTTTTTTCTGAGAAGAAGTTCAAATATACCAAGTGATGCAGTCTGGCTGACCACACTTCACAGTGCGAGAGCGTCCTGTGGGCGGAAAGGGAGGCGACGGTGTTAAAGAGACGCATGTTTCAGTAGAAAAGTGAGGACCTGAAAGTGGGACATTTTAAAGTGGTACAGTGAACCTGCCTCTTCTCTCCAAGAGTAGGCGGAGAGTAGTGTAAAATTGGGGGGGCGGACGAGGGAGATCCCCAAAACTGTCAACTCAAATTACCTTTATGTTTCAGTCTTACCTCGCTGGAGAAAAACACCAACACTACATCGCTACAGGTGGGGAGTCTGAGAGATTCCGAAAAATAATGATGACGAACAAATTCATCACAGTTTAACATGTTTTTATGATTTTATTTCAGCACTAATTAACATTTCTGCCAAAAACCAAACAATGCTGCTCTGTTTCCCAGCCCAGATGAAACAGAGATGAAATATTCTAATTGTTAACGGGGTTTTTAATAGTGAGACACCACTAGCGTTGGAATTTAGTCCAGGTCAGGCCCAGAAACTGTGTTCTGTACAGAAAATGACAGAAAGACCAAACAGAAACATTTCATGTTCATGTTAAATCTATTAGGAGTCAAAACAATAGATTCAGGTCTTCCGTCCTATTTGAAATATTTACAAATTTAAAGATATTAAGATATTGCAAACCATGAAATCACTTAGTTTTTCTTGATACAGATGTGAAACTGTGTTTTAAAGAAATATAGTGAGTCACCTTTAATTCATTATGTTTTTTTTAAGCTCTTACCTACTGGCATCATGTATTGTTTTATTTGTTTTATTTATTACCTTTTTTCAAATCTCCCTTACCTACCTTCCTTCTACATTACATGTATAATGTGTGTGTGTGTGTGTGTGTGTGTGTGTGTGTGTGTGTGTGTGTGTGTGTGTGTGTGTGTGTAATGCTTATTTTATTTCTCCAGAAATAAAAAAAGCATTTTATGTACTTAGTTGTACCCACTAGAGTTACTGAGCAGTAGTGGATCAGTGGGGGATTTTATGGCACTTGTGTTAAATCTTTGTTAAATATAAATTTTATGGGTTTTTTTCTTATTTCTCTGAAAAAGAAATCACTTAAACTGAAAGTCCGTTTTGCCTGGAAGTTAATGAGATTGTGGTCTCTGATAAAATGACTATAGTAGAGGAGGCTATAGTCAAGTTCCAACTTCTAACGAAGCTCCTGAAATCAAAGGGGTGTGTGATGAACCTGAGAGTCTCACCTTTACTTCTAACAAAGGTGTAAACTCTCACCTTCTGTTTTCACTTTGCCCTTCTGCGCCTTTCAGTTCCAGAGAACAACGTGTTTGTGATAAATTAAGCTGAACGCTGCTCGTTTCATAGTCAGCTGGTTCAGGAGTGCGTCCTCTTTCTTGAAGAGGGTAGGAGCTACTTCTATTTGTTCAGTTCCACATATTCACCTTCTCTCAGTCCTAGTATATAGTCTTTAACGATGGTAAAGTGGTGGTTTTAGTCCAGTGGGTAAAACACTTGGCTGTGAACCGCAAAGTTGCAGGTTCAAATCCCCCCACTTTCTATCATTGTTTCCTTAAGCAACACACAGTGTCTCCAGGGGACTGTCCCTATGACTAATGATTGTAAGTCACTCTGGATAGAGCGTCTGACAAATGCCCCCTGATTTCATTTCAAATGTTATGTTGAAGCATCTGTGTTGCTCAGCCCTTTCACCTTTTCCATTTTAGGCCAGAAGGATATGAAAAAGTAAAGAGGAACAATTATTTAAACCTTCACTGTATCTCCTATACTGGACTGAGGCCTTGGACAGGCAGGCAGCTCGGATAGAGTCTGATTTGAATCAGATAGAGTTTCCGCGATTTAAGAAGCAAAACTACACATTAAATCTCTTTACATTAGTCAGTGGATACAAATCTGATTTATGGTCGTCGGACATGCCGTTCAGTTTTTGCTTGTTTGTTTTTTTTGCCATTAGAGGTAGTGAATCTTAACACCCCATCGCAAAAAATAATAAAATGAACTGCAGTTGCACTGTTACAGACAGCCATGATTATCTTGCAATTTCAATAATACAGTTTGCAAAACTGCATTTCTCGGGTCCAAAAGTCACATTTTGTTGCAGTTTAATGAACTGAATGCAGATGTGGTCTAGTGGGTAGGATACTTGCCAAGAGGTCATGCGTTCGAATCCTTTCTTCAGCACACCACCACTGGGTTCCTGCCCCCTGTAGTTAGGGAATGGAAGGCACTTTGGATAAAAGAGCCTGATAAATAAAATAAAATAAATGAATACTTTAGCTTTACAGAAGCTGCAGAATGCATTGTTGCATGAAATACTGCAGTATATTGTATGTAAGTGTGCACCAGAGAAACTCTGCGTAGCATAAGCATGGAGAGTTCAGAGATGTTAAGTCTTTGTGCTCGAGTCCAAGTCAAGTCTCAAGTCTTTGAGTGAACGTTTAAAAGATATGCTAATTGGCCACGCCCCGTGATTACAATTGGCTGTTGCTTAGCAGGGGGCGGGGCTGTGTGCTGTGATCTGCACTCACCAACATGGAGCTTTGCCTTAAATGATCTTCAGTCTAAATATTAAATATGAAAAATATATCTCGCTCCCTAAATGTGAAACTCCACGGTTAGATGGGGCTCGGTGACCCCTTTCCAACGACCCCTCGAAAACCGCCATTAGCCGGAAATCGTTCTGGGACAAAAGTAATGGGACACTGGCCCGAGGTGAGCGGTTTTCAGGTCGTTGGAAAGAGTGCGGGATATAAATAAATAATTCCATGAAATTAACAATGTTTACGAGTTTATGACTCACGAGTCACAGCAAGTTAAGTCTTGTTGAGTCCGAGTTAAGTCTGAAGTTATTGAGGGCAAGTCTAAAGTCAAGTCACAAGTCTTTGTGCGACTCGAGTCCCCATCGCTGGGAGAGTTGAGGACATGTTGGGAACTTATTGTTACTGGGTGCTGTAGATTTACTGTGACTTTCAGTAAAGATTTAAACCAGATTATTATTGGTAGAGTCTATTAATCTGTAAGCGAATGATGTCTGCTGACCAGGACCAATGCTGTTATGTTTGATTGCTAAGAAGCACAATGCCGTTGTGAAATATTCAAACTATTTTTACATTTTTCAGATGGAAATAAAGTCACTCAGTGTGGGTTTGGTGTGAAATGCTCCATTCTAGAGAAAACGTGAGTCAGAGCTGTGCACAGTGGTGGTGAATGGAACCAGACGTCTGCCTTTAAAAGCTCCCTCACATCAAGTGATTGCATGAAATGGATATGAATGCTCTGTCTGATGCCTGAGTCATTTCTTTTCCATAGTACCGAGAAGGTTTTGACCTGTTTATGGTGGAGGGGCGCATGCAGGGTATGATGAGGCAAAATAATGCCTAAAGAAATACTTTGTTTTTTAGATTTACCACTATTTTGCCATCATCAGCATTATATATAAACACTCAGAAGACAAGGGCAGGTTGGCCACTGGTTCCATGCCCTGCCAGTGTCACAAAGACAGTCGGTAACCACTCTGTAAAATGGCCATTTTTGTCACATACACCTCAGCACACAGTGTGAATAGTGTGAAACACAGTGCCCAGGGAGTAGTGTGTGGGGACAGTACCTTCAACAGTGATACCTCAGTGGTACCACTTAGTGTCCTGGGAATCAAACCATAACACTAATGGTGCAATTCTCTAACCACCAGGCCACCAGCTCCCCAATGACTGAATTACTGAATAAGGAGAGTAAGGGAATATTTGCATCACTGGATTTTTTGTTTCTTGTCAGTTATGAAGTGTATTTCACCATTGCTTTTTGTATTTTTTAAGCTTCAAACCATAAATGACATCACCACACTCTCTGATTCCTGCAGTGAGGCGTATTATGAGATATTTTGGTAAACCACCCTTAATGAAACACTGGTTTAGAGGTGTAAGACTTTGCATCATGACATTTGCATCATCATTTCTATACATTAAACATTGTATATGATCAATAACCTTTGATTATAACCAAGTCTGATTCATGGTGACTAGAAGAAGTGAAATTAGGTCTGTGCCCTCATTGGAAAGGGGAAAAAGCGGAAATGTAAAGGTACGTCAGACCTGTGAGTGCTCGGGATTTTGCTCCATGATCGCTCTGAAATGGGTGCTACAGAGTCAGAGGTGTCATGTGACCTGTGACTTCCTCTCTGTGGTATTTTTCATCATGGGATGTGTGACTGACCGCTCTTCATGACAGCCGATGTGGTGCAATGTGTGTTATAGATGGTGGACATTGAGGTCGAGTTGAGAGCAGAGGGAAATTCAAACATCCGGCCAATCTAATGGCAAAGCTGACGTCACCCGGTGCTGCAAGGGCAGAACTCACCACAAAACACACGTAGACTACTTGCATAATACACATAACACACGAATAAAATTCTTATTATGACCAGTTATTATTATTATTATTAGTAGTAGTAGTAGTAGTAGTTTTGTCAGTTTCTTATTATTCTGATTATTAGTAGCAGTATTATTGTTAGTATATTATTAGTAGTAGTTTTAAGAATAGTATTGTTAGTATATTATAATTATTATTGTTACTATTATTATTATTAGTAGTAGTAGTAGTAATACTGATAGTAGTAGTGGTGGTTTATTATTATTGTTATGTGTATATGTGCGCGGGTGTGTGTTTGCATGTGTGTGTGTGTGTGTGTGTGTGTGCGTGCAGGTGTGTGTGTGTGTGAGAGGGAGAGTGTGTTTGGTGCATGTGTGCGTGCAGGTGTGTGTTTGTGTGAGAGAGTGTGTTTGGGGCATGTGTGTGTGTGTGTGTGCGTGCAGGCGTGTGTGTGTGTGTGAGAGGGAGAGTGTGTTTGGGGCAGGTGTGCGTGCAGGTGTGTGTTTGTGTGAGAGAGTGTGTTTGGGGCGTGTGTGTGTGTGTGCGTGCAGGCGTGTGTGTGTGTGAGAGGGAGAGTGTGTTTGGGGCATGTGTGTGTGTGTGTGCGTGTGTGCGTGTGTGTGTGTGTGCGTGTGTGTGCGTGTGTGTGTGTGTTTGGGGCTTGCCCAGTTATGCTCGTGACACATGCAGGTGTTCAGATGGGTGATGCTGTGCTTTGAGGAGCCCCTGAAAGCTCAGTGAGCAATACAGGGAAAGTTCTGTGCACTGTAGTGCAGAACTTCAGGATGTGGAGGAGGGTTCCGCACTTACTCATTCCTTCAAAACTATCACACACTGGCAAGCCCCCCCACTACATTTTCCTCTCAAATTCACAAGGTGCCGACAGCCTGGTGCCCACTGAGTAGACATCAAAAAATACTATTTACACAATTTCACCCCAAACCTAGTCAATCCACCAAGACGTGTTTTGGTGTGTGAAGTTTGCTTCTTTAATTTCAAGATGCATGCATAAACAAAAATAAACATGTTTTTGGTGACTTCTAATATATTCCTTGTTGCTTCGGTGCTAAAGTAAAGCAACATACTTATCTTGGTCAAACAAGTTTGTTTTAGGAGGATACGTATAAATGTGAAGACTTGTTTTAAGGAGTGTGCTTTTAAACGTGCCCTATTCAACAGTGTTCGCTTTGTCTGACACACACACACACACACACACACACACACACACACACACACACACACACCCCTTTCTCTAACTCGAGGTGGAGATAGAAGGAGAAACATTACATGTGGGGTTGGAATGTGAAAGCAGACTGAAACTCCTTCAGAGTCGGAGTTTCCCTGAGTGTGTGTGTGTCTGTGTGTCTGTGTGTCTGTGTGTGTGTGTGTGGTTGGGGGGTTGAGAGAAAGAGAAAAAGAGAAAGAGAGAGAGAACAAAGCCTCCCTTCCCTAACAGAGGGGTACACTCTCAAAAGATTTCCATGTATATTTAGAAGGCTTCATATCTGTGTATGTTAACAAACCTTCCAAATGTTAAATTTGCCGAGCCAGCAGTTTGACTTTCACACCTTCACACATTTAAACTCACAAAACCGCTAATGCCCCAAAACTGTGGAGCTCAGTTGCTGTCCAGTGTCTGCTTTAACTGACGGTTACACTGTTCATAAAGAACTGCGTTAAAGCGCAATGAAATGATGTTAAAGTGCAATGTCAGCGTTAAGTAAATGATGCGTTAATGCAAGGGTAAGCATTAACATGCCCAGATCTGATATGTATGTTTAAATATATATACCTTCACAGCACAAATGCGTACCTACTTTGTGACTTCATACTGCAAA
Organism: Brachypetersius gabonensis; assembly: GCA_037577145.1. NCBI lineage: Eukaryota > Metazoa > Chordata > Actinopteri > Characiformes > Alestidae > Brachypetersius > Brachypetersius gabonensis. The sequence goes on from JBBJLR010006876.1 coordinate 13,816, forward strand.
CATAACCTCCTTGAACCACAGACCTCTGCACGCACACATGAAATTAACGCATTAATTTGATATATTTTGCTCAGATTATGCATATTATTTGCACATTTAAATACCTTTCTCATCATTGTGAGTGTTAGAAACTGACTGTATACACTGTTTAAGCTTCAAGGTATCATTTTTCAGCAGGCTAT
>JBBJLR010006886.1:0-13997 GCA_037577145.1 Brachypetersius gabonensis
GTTTGTACTCAGTTCAACAGAACAATACTATGAGTGTCCATAACTGTTCACTGCTTAACTTTACTTGTTTCCTTAAGCCAAATATGTAAATCACTGGGGGTTTGTGGACCACACAGAATATTTGTCAACGAATGGCTAAAATAACTCTTGATGATAATAGGTATTATTCTAGTAAGAACGAATGACACATTTCCATTTTCTTTTTTAATACTTTCACATAAGCAGCTTTTTAACTTTAGCTTTTTATTTTGCTACATTCAACACATTTGTGTTGTGGGCGTGGCAGCTGGCTTAGACTTATCTTCGTCTTTTTTATTTATGGACTTTTTCAATGCCCTTTAACCATCAAAAATATTCGTTTTAACAGCGTCCGGTTCTAATCAAGAACTCCGATTGACAGTTAAAGTTGTAAGAGTAGATACGTCACCGAGCTAAAACTACAAAGAGTTTCCCCTCACTGTGTGTGACTGGATTCTCCTCCATCTTCCGTTAATGCTGGCCTTTTACGCTCTGCTTCTTTTTTTTTTAACACACCCATTTTCTGACCAATCCCTCCTCTTTCAGCTGCAATTGGCTAATAGTATGGCAACTTCTGTGCTCGGGTTGGCTAATTTTATACAACACAGCGGATAACCAATCTGGACGAAAGTAGCGGGGGACTACCAGCCAATCACGATCCAAGACCCATAATTTTATTAAATCACACAAATCACACACTGATTTACTTGGCAGTCTTGCGGCTATAAAACATTTCTAAACATATCCGGCCCGCGGGCCACTAGTTGAATGCGGCTGGTTTAGTGCAATATGCCACTTTATATATTGTTTTAGTATTCCTGTTGCAACCCTTATCTCTGCTGTATAAAATTATGCTGATATTCTTTCTCTAGTTGTATTGAACTCTATTCTAAAGGTACTTCTGTCATTTTTAAGTTTTAGATTTCTAAATGTGTGCATCTGCGGACCCGACTCGTTGTACCGGCACAATGTCTGTCTGTCTGTTTGACTGTCTCTGTCTGTCTGTGTATCTCTATCTAAAAATAAATAAACTAGTAAATTAAAATGTATCAGTGAAAAATCAGTACAGCTTTTAATCCCATCCCCATCTCTCCTCTTCTGTCCCTCATTCTCTTGTTCTCTCTCTCTGGTGCAGGGACGTTCCACTGTACATTCTGTCAGACTGAAGTAGAAGAAGATGAGTCTGCTGTCCCAAAAAAGGATGCCCGGACGCTGGTCGCCCGCTTCAACGAGCAGATTGAGCCTATTTACGTACTGCTACGGGAGACCGAAGACGTGAACCTGTCGCATGACTTGCTGGAGCCTGAGCCTACAGAGATTCCAGCCCTGAAACAGAGGTCAGACACATCTGTTCTGACCAGCATCTTCATCTTCCGTCGAGTCAGAGCTGATTTTTCTTTCCAAACTCAAGTTCAGATTCTTTTACCGCTTTTAGTGCTGCCGTTACAGACTGCAATCCTTCATATCGCCATGGTGTGAGATCCAGTCCAAGAAGAGGCTGATATCAGCAGAAAATGATATCATATTTATAAAATCTGGTCTCACTTCATGTTGTTGGTATTTCTTCCCATTTCCACAGAAATTATTAACTTGTTTCAATGAGCATACCGAATTACACTACATTTTTGTTGCTGCCTATAATATCTGAAACATATGGATGTTTATATTGGGGGTGTTGAATTAACACATTCATTTCGATTGATTAATAACAGAAAAAACATAATGAGTCTTAAACTGCAGATTTAAGACTCATTAGTTCGATGCTTTGTTCTTGTTGATTGTCGTATTTTTGATTGTTGTGACTGTTACTGCAATAATGGTATAATGATATTATGAATAAAATGTTTCGCTAGAAACATAAAATGTTTCGCAGATGGATTTATCAGAAAGCTTGTAATTAATTAGATTAACTTTGTTAATCGCTTGACACCCCCCAGTTTAATATGTTTGTATCCATTTCTTCACCTGCAGCCGAGAAAATGCAGCACCATCCGGCGGGGGTGCAGGGTCTGCAGGGGCCAACCGCGAAGAGTGGAGATCTAAGGGCTCAACATATGAGGACCTGTACACTCAGAACGTGGTCATCAACATGGAGGGGCAGGAGTCACAGCAGGGCCAGGCGGTGGAGACGAAGCCCACCAAAGAGAGACCCGTATGGCTGACCCAGAGCACAGTGTACAACGAGGCAGACGCCCTGAAGACAGGTGAGTACCGTCCCAAACCTGCAGACCAGCGTCTAGCAGCACTGATGTTTATTTGTGTCCTGCTTCTGCTTGGTCGCGTGCATGTTCAGTGGTACAGTGTAGTGCAACATTCTCAAACTTTATATTCAAAGGGCCAAATCTAATTTCTGGATTAGGTCCAAGGTCCAGGTCAACAAGTGATAAGCAATGTTCTTTTATTAAGTCTGTTTACAACATACAATCAAAAGAAGTGCGGCTGTTTGCCTATACAGTCATTTGTAGTTTTACATGAATCAGAAGGTTTTTTTTTTGTTTGTTTGTTTGTTTTTTGAGAACCGAACTCATAGTTTTATGCGGACACTTCAAACTCCACAGTTTGGTAGATCTCCAGGAGACCTTTCCAACGAGCCCTCATTTGTAGATCAGGTTTTATTCCCCGAAAACCATGAGCCGGAGCGCATTCAGACGCAAATCCATCTTTAAATGCGATTCGGGTGTAAACATTTGTCACGCAACCTTCCGAGTTGCGTATCTCGGCGGGGAATTTAAATTAAAAGAGGTGAATATGGGTTTACCTTTACATTTTCTTTAAGGTTAATGCATTAAACGGAGTTTAAAATGAAAAAGTCATGTGGGAGCGTATTTGGGAGCATATTTAGGGTTTACACTATAAAAATAGGCATTTTATTTGAAAAGCACAAAACGTTTTTTCACTATGAGCAGTTGCTCTTGGAGCGTAACCCTCTCGCAAGTGGGGGATTACTGTAATTGTTTGTGACTCAAATCCACTCTCACATAGTAAAGTGTAATATTCACTGTAGTTTTATGAAAAGATTTAACAATAACCTTAATTACCTTCATTACTTTCATGCCTCAACAAATAAAGTGGCGACAGGACAGAACACCTCCTTCTCTGGTGACTCTTATAATGACGCAAAAATCTGAAAATGAGTAATTTATTATATGATGCATAATTGCATTGCGTCAATGCATTCCTAATTTGATGTGTGGACTGGATCTGGAATTACTTGCAGTTCGATCTGGTTTTGAGAACTGCTGGTATAGGGGGTCCTCGAGTTACAACACTGTTCGTTTTACAGTGATGTAACTCGAATTTTGGTGTAAGTTGAAACACACCCCAGTAATACAGTAAATTCCTAATCTAGAACATAAAAACACAAGCCACAGAAAAAAGAAAAGAACATAAATATAGGGCAATTGTACACTGTACTATAGTACTGTAGAACTCACTCGATTGCTTAATTGTAAATAAAAAGTAGTTGATACTGTGTGAGCTGGTGAGGAGAACACGGGTTCGGTTCCAGGTTCCTCCTCGGTTCCTCCTCGGTTCCTCCAGCCGTTGTTTGGATTGTGAAACTCCATCAGCAGCTCCTGATCTAATTTAATGAAGGACTGATTGAGTCAAACCAGGGTTCTGATAAAACTACAGTAATAGTGAACTTCCACAAGAACTTACTGATATACTGAACAGAACATCATTGTTTACTGTAGAATGGGATAAGTGTTTATTCTTTTTAGATTTATTTAGTAATATTAATGTGAAGTTTTTGAATATTGTTTTCACAACTGACCAAATGCACTTATTTAAAAAATGCTCAACAAACGTTGTTGTTTCAAAATTTACCATTAGTCACACTTGGTCACATCAATAGTGTCTTAAGCCCCATTTCATTGGGCCTTAAGACACTATTGTCTTAAACAAGAGACGCATACAGTTTGAGACGTGCATGTAGATGAGTTAGACTACATCCAAGACTACAGTGCATCCAGAAAGTATTCACAGCGCATCACTTTTTCCACATTTTGTTATATTACAGCCTTATTCCAAAATGGATTAAATTCATTTTTTTCTCAGAATTCTACATGCAACACACCATAATGACAATGTGAAAAAGGTTCACTTGAGATTTTTGCAAATTTATTAAAAAAAAACCCCTCAAGCCAAGTATACAATCGTGGAACTTTGACATTTTTATTTGGCTCTCATTTTTATGGGCCATGTAGAAACATCACAGAATTGACTGTTCAACTCTTTCGGCTCCACAGCTGGCGAAGACGCCATGGTAACCCAAGAGGACGTGGCCGGACGTGGTTCCGGGCAGGATGAGAACGAGGAGGTGATGCGTGCCCTCCTCATCCATGAGAAGAGGAGCGGCTCTGCACTAGTGGGCGGAGCTGTCGCCAAGCCCACCGTCCCAGCAGCCAATGCCAGCGACTCTGAGAGCGACACCAGCGAATCGGACGAAGACTCTCCGAGCCAGGCCCCCGCTCATGTCGTCGCCGCCGCCCCGCCTCACCTGGGCAGGAAGGACGAGGAGGACGAGGACGAGGAGGACGACTTTGAGGAGGTGGGAGACAATCCGGTTGTAATGGTGGGCGGACGACCCTTCTCCTACAGAGAGGTGAGTCAGCGGCCTGAGCTGGTGGAGAAGATGAGCGCCCAGGAGAAGGAGGCGTACATCGAGATGGGTCAGAACCTCTTCCAGGACATGTACTTCTGAAGCCCCTCTCTCCCTCCCTCCCTCCCTCTGTCCCTTTCTGTCTCTTTGTGTCCCTCTCTCTTTCTCTCTCCCTCCTTTATACTCCATTTGCCCCAGCAGGGCTCAGGACCTAAATGTTAAATCTACAGAACGTTGTGCTGGAGGCCAGATACTGGGGGAAAGGTAAAGTATTATTCTGTTGAGTGCGACGCCGATTGACTGCTATTACTCTCGCCCGATACGCCTCTCTCTCCTCCCAGACTGGATCACGCTAGTGCCAAGCAACTGAGGTATTTTTCTCTCCATTTCAGGATGAATAAACACACACATGCTGCTTTTTATTTGGTTTTCTGTCACACATCGAGCTGCTCATGGGGTTCAGTGCTCAGTGTTTCTGCAACAGCACATACACAGTAAAGTTCAGAGGCACTGGCCTTCGCTCGACATATGAAAGAGTGTCTTCTTTTATGTTCAGATGTTTAACTTTTTTTCAGTTTTCAGTATTTAATAGCACAGAGGGTGTCACAAAGAAAGTATAACGGTGTTAAACATTTAAAACATTTCTGTGTTAACCAAGCACTGTTTTCTCATGAAAAAATATTAAATGTACTTCTGATGGTTATCAGGGTGGGTTGTTTTGTTATTTTTAATGTAGTTGGTTAAAGTGACTTCTTTAACAAAAAGAAAAATTTTTTTTTGGTCTTGTGTGCAGTTCCGGACATAAATTGTGCATTTTTGTCTACACAAGACTGAAGTTGTCACTCAAATTTTAAATGGTTTGATTCAGCAAATTAATGTGCTTCCAGAAAATAAGTAAAAGAGAGTACTAATACATACACTTATGTTTATGGCATTTAGCAGAGCGACGTACATCAGTGCTTGAGCAGTCCACAACACAGATGCGTTCCTACAACAGTGACGACACACGAATTTTGGTGTTAGACGAAACACACATTAGTCTGAGTCACTTACCCATCCTAACACAGCTGTAAAATCATAAAAACACAACTACACTTCAGAAAAAGGAAAAGGACATAAATATACTGTACTGTAGAAAAAATGACAAAACTCTTCTAACAGTCCAGAATGGTGAAGGTAAGAGTACTGTGTGTTCTGTGTACAGTTACGTTCCAAGAGCACCTGCGGATGTTGAAAACCGTGTTGTGTTTTGGTAAACAAATAGCTAATGCCTATTTTTATATAGTTTAAACCCTAAATATGCCCACAAATTTACATTTACAGCATTTAGTAGACGCTTTTATCCAAAGTGACTTCCATTCCCTAACTACAGGGGGCAGTCTCCAAGGAGCAATTTGGGGTTAAGGGTCTTGCCCAGTGGTGTTGTGCTGAAGGTAGGATTTGAACCCATGACCTCTTGGTCCAGAGGCAAGTATTCTACCCGCTAGGCTACCACCACCCCAGATATGCTCCCAGAACACTTTAATTTCATTTTAAACTCCGTTTAATGCATTACCCTTAAATAAAATGTAAAGGTAAATAAATCAGAAAACTTTATTGCTTAAAAAATGTTAGCATTATCGGTTAGCATTAGCAGGATGTAAAGACTCGTTGAAACGTTGAAATAACTCTACCCACATGTTTAGATAGGGCACAGCTTTACTAATACTAAATAAACTGAGGTAACTGTTGAAAATTGGAGGGAAAAGTTTGAAACACTAAAATATGAGGACAAGACACGGAGCAGTCACGCTACATGCTGCAGCAGGCTTCTTCATCTTTTTAAGGCGGTTGACAAATTGGTGTGAGCATCATAAACTCGAAATGTTGTGAGCAGCATAGCCCCCTGCACTGTGCAGACGTTTTATGCAAATTGTTTAAGCCGTTTTATCTGTTTCTGCACACAAAGTTAACATTAGAATAAATGCAAATAAACTTATGAAGATTGATTGTAAAAAAAAAAAAAAAAGTTATTTTGTGAGCTGGTGAGAACACAGGATCGGGTAGGTAGGATACTTGCCTCTGGACAAAGAGGTCATGAATCCCTTAACCCCAAGTTTCTCCAGGGAGACTGCCCCCTGTAGGTAGGAAATGGAAGTCGCTTTGGATAAAAGCATCTGATAAATGTCGTAAATGTCATATGTTGAGACTGTCATAATCCAAGCTAGACTTAAATCAAAACCTGCTACTAAACAAAGGACTGCCAGCTTAGTTGCACACCAAAACAAACCCCTTCACAAAGAAAGTGAGAAGTTAATACACCAGTAAGGAAAACATACAGTTAAACAGGTAAGTGCATGGGTTGTGGGGTTTATTTTGGGGTTTTTTTTGTTTTTTTTAACTGCGCTGAACTACTCTGATTTGAGTGTCAATAAAGCAAATTGTCTGACCATCAAATGTAAATGGTCTGTCCACCAAATATCCAGCACACAGTGCCTCAAGGCACCGAATATAAATGGGAACGTCATACAGCTTGGCTGTCCGGGGGTGTAGGCAGTCATTTTCAGAGGATAAAACCCTGAACGACCTATAAAATGGGCCTGAAGGCATCTTCACACTGCCGCAAACATAACAGGTTCACAGAGAGTGTGTGCAGCTGTGCCACACGTTTAGCTGTGTTAATCCCCAAAGGAAAGGGAGGCTGTAGGGAAAGCAGATCAAAGCCTGGGCTGCACTAAAGTAACACCAAAGGTAAATCCCACTGTGAGCGCGAGAAGTGAAGGCACCACGCGCCCTTTAGGAAGGCACTGAGCCAGCTGTGTACACCCCAGATAGATAACCCACGTGTTTCTGACAGGGTACTGCAGGTTCTGCATGAACTATAGCTCCATGGAAACCCCAGCAAGGTCTTTACAAAGCTGGACATGGAAAAGGATAAGTTTGAGGCTTTGTATAAGTACATGGACTTATGAGGTCGTTTCATTTTTATGGAAAGAGACAATATCAACCACGAATCAAAAAATGTTACAGAAAAGTAAATTGATCTGTATTTCACTGAATGAAATAAACATTTAATACCCAAGCAAACCATGATTTAGTGCTGGGTGGAGAAACCCTTAACCCTTGTTGGCACAGCAGTGACATTTCTGTTCACTAGGAGGGATTCTGGCTCACTCTTTCCAGATTTTCTATAGGATTGAGGTCTGGAGACTGGCTAGGCCGCCCCGGGACCTTCATGTGCTTCTTCTTTAGCCACTCCTTTGCTATCTTGACAGTCTGTTTTGGGTCATTGTCTTGCTGGAAGACCCACAATCCATCTTCAGTTTTCTGGCTGAGGGAAGGAGGTTCTCGTCCAAGATTTTACGCTACATGGCCCCATCAGTCGGCCCCTCAATGCAGTAAAGTCATCCTGCAACCTTAGAAGAAAAATATCCCCAACCATAATGTTTCCACCTCCATGCTTGACTGTGGGATGGTGTTCCTCGGGTCATACTTGGCATTTCTCTTCCTCATCACACGGCAGGTCGAGTTTGGTCTTGATTTTGGCCTCGATTTTGACCTCATCTGACCACAGCACTTTCTCTGAATCCTTGTAATTTATAGATTGATTGTTATCTGTGTTCAACATGGAAACACAGCTAGTCTATGGGAGCCAGAAGTCTGTCTGGGTTGTTGGGGATCAAACACTTACTACACATAATGACATGCAAATCAGTTTATAACTTCGTAAGTCAGCAAATTACAATTTCAGCAGGGGATCAAATAACAGGTCAACAGGTCAGAATCATCATAGACGAGTTTCTGTGGGTTTTGTGTGTTTTTCATGCTGATTTCAAATCTGTTTATTTTTTCCCACATTTACAGTTTTTGTGATGAAGCTAGTTCTAAATTGCAGTGAGTTCCCGCAGAGAGTTGCTGAAACGGGTGGATTTTAACATTATGGAACTTTACAAGCGGGTACTTCATTACATACGGGCGGGTAGCAGGTCAATCCAAACTGTGTTGTAGCCCGCAAAAGTAACATATAAGCATAAATGTCTATGTATTAGACCAGGGGTGGGCAGCTCCGGTCCTGGAGAGTCAGTGTCCAGCACGTTTTGGTGATTTCCCTGCTCAGAAACACCTTGTTCATTGTCAGGTTTAGTAAATGTGTTTGAGAAGGAGAACCATCAAAATGTGCTGGACACCGGCTCTCCGCGCTTCAATAGAATGCATTTACTTTGTGTGTAATTTATCATGGGCCTGGGCAGGTAAGAATTTAATTTTAATATAATCATGCGTGAACAGGTGGGTGTGGTACCGTACTGTGCGGGTGCAGGTATCCAAAAGTGGACCTGTGCAGGACCCTGCCTTTTGATCAAAGAGAAAGACAAATTAACAACGAACAATTGAACAATGTAATGAACAATTTAAAGCTCTCGAAAATCTTGAGTTCAGTGAAGAAAAACATGCACGTAATTTTGCACATGGCTCGGGGTTCCATGCTAGGCTAAAGTCCCAAGCTAGCCAAACGAGCAAGACGAACCACAAGTCAGGATCACAACACAGCAGGAAATAAGAGAGATCTGCTTTTCGGACAAAGCCAACATTAAAGCATGTGCTAAAAAGCTGGCTGATGTTCTCAACTCCATCTTCAACCCTTCCTTCGGCCAGAGCACCGTTCCCACCTTCTTCCAGACCACAAACATCGCCCCTCTCCCCAAGAAAAGCCCAGGCACCTGCCTGAATGACTACAGACCAGTAGCACTCACTCCAATCATTGCAAAGTATTTTGAGAGAGTGGTACTGGCCCACATGCAGAGCAACATCCCAGACACTCTGGACCCCCTGCAGAATGCCTACAGGTCCACATCAGACGCCACCGCTGCTGCCTTTCACTATCTCCTTTAAACGACCTCATGCTGCAATTTTTGCACATTAAGTTTCAATTTGCAAATGCACAGATATTTCTCTACATCTGAAAACTACACTTCAAAGTATTTATTAACCTTTCATATAAAACTCAACTCAAAACCTTTTTGTGGACAGCAAAGAAAGAATTTAATAGCACAGAGAAATGCATGTTTCTACATGACAATAAACATCCTAAATCTTGAGGTGTAGGAGCGTTGGAAGCATTTTTAATGTGGGGGGACACATGCACTATATCTCGGGGAAGTACTCTACATCTCCTTAGTTTTCCAAGAGGGAAAAAGGTGGTAGGTGTGTGAAATGAATGATTTTGAAAAGTACCACAATGGTATGCCCATGGTGAGATGGAAGATTTTTTGGTGAGAACCAATTCAATAATGTAGGCATGAGTAATAGAGCAAAAACATTGTCAACCCCTGCCTATATTCCTGAATGTTTTGTGAAAAGCCCCACATCTAAAAAATAAAAAAAGATGGATAAAGCAACAGTGTAACATCCCACCCCTGTTGATGAATCAAAGCTCCCCATCCCCACCTTGCCCTCCTCATCAACAACTCAGTTCTGTTGGACTGAAAGTTATGAGATTCTAATAACACTAATTTCAATCTCAAAAATCGTTACTGTCTTTTCTGAAGGCCCAGCATACCCAAAGGGTCCACCTTTGATAAAAGCTGAAATCTCTACAGATTTTACTGACATGACCGATTTAGATGGGACTATAATCACTGGGATGCTCTGGTAATAATTTAATTATCTCACCTCCCCATGGAAAGCTAATCCCGTCCGATTAGTGCTTAAGTGAATCTACTGTGACCATAAAAACAGCAGCCATGCCAGAGGGATCAGGAGCTCCAGCCTATTTAGGGACACCTCAGAGGCCTCTTCTGTCGACATGGTAACAGTTAAAAGGTCTTCTATCATGGGGCTTTGGTGATCTGCAACGATTTGCATTAAACTTGACATGGTGACCCCAACAGCCTGTGCTGCTCTGCCGTCGGCTTAGGTTCAGGTCACTTTGTTTTTAATGGTAAATCGATTGTTCTTAGTACCATGTGCCTGCAAAAAGGGTCCATAAGGTCTACAGATCCTACCGGAGCTTCAGAAAGGTGGCTTGAGGCATCGTGTGGAAGGATTTTAACTTTAGTAAGGGGGTAAAATGGGATACATAGCTTGCTAGGGTGTGGCTGGGCATCTCAGCAGTAAGTGAGATTTCTTGAGTGGATGCCAACCCAAATGGGTCTGGTTGGAATTACAATAGAGGCATCAGCTGTTATCATCCAAGTCTTGAGTCTTTTGGATTTAATATGTAGATCTCAAAGCTTTTTCAGTTTTAAAGCCTGTTTAGGCTATTACTAGACTATTTATATCTTCATATTGTGTTAGTCTACCCTATTTTTAACGTAATTGCATGCATTGGGATAAAAAATTGAAGAATGCTGATGTGATTAGTGAGTAAGGGAACAAGTGGAACAGTGGGTTAGATAAGGAGTGAGTAGGAAAAATAATGGGTAAAGGAAAAAATAAACTGTTGAGGAAGGGAAGAAGTGGATAAGTGGACAAGATAAGGAGCAAATTTAGGGGGGGTGGATAGACTAGACTAGTGAGTAGGTGAAGGAGTGAATAAAGACATAAATGCTAGAGAGTAAGGGAAGGAGTAAATGGGGGGAAATAGACTAGTGTATAACCGAAGTAAACAAGTGGGTAAGATAAGGAGTGAGAAAAGGGGAAAATAGACTAGTAAGTAAAGAAAGAAGTGAATAGGGGTAAGAGTACATTAGTGAGTAAGGAAAGGAGTGGATAGGGGGAAAGGGGACTAATGAGTAAGGGAAAAAATGAAAATGGTGAGTAGGTGATAGAGCAAATAAAGGGTAACGGGGAAAAGTGGACAAGTGAATAAGGTAAGGAGTGAGTAAGTGAAGAAGTAGACAAGTGAATAAGATAAGGAGTAAGTAAATTAGTGAGCAAAGGAAGGAGTGAACAGATTAGTGAGTAAAGGAAGGAGTGAACAGATTAGTGAGTAAAGGAAGGAGTGAATAGATTAGTGCATAAGGGAAGGAGTGAATAGATTAGTGCATAAGGGAAGGAGTGAATAGGTTAGTGCATAAGGGAAGGAGTGAATAAAGGAAGGAGTGAATAGATTAGCGAGTAAAGGAAGGAGTGAATAGATTAGTGAGTAAAGGACTGAGTGAATAGATTAGTGAGTAAAGGACAGAGTGAATAGATTAGCGAGCAAGGGAAGGAATGAATAGATTAGTGAATAAGTGAAGGATTGAATAGATTAGTGAATAAGGGAAGGAGTGAATAGATTGGTGAATAAAGAAAAAAGTGAATAGATTAGTGAATAAGAGAAGGAGTGAATAGATTAGTGAATAAGGGAAGGAGGGAATAGATTAGCGAATAAGGGGAGGAGTGAATGGATTAGTGAATAAGGGAATTAGTGAATAGATTAGTGCATTAGGGAAGGAGTGAATAGATTAGTGAGTAAGGGAAGGAGTGAATAGATTAGTGAGTAAGGGAAGGAGTGAATAGATTAGTGAGTAAGGAAAGGAGTGAAAAGATTAGTGCATAAGCGAAGGAGTGAATAGATTAGCCAATAAGGGAAGGAGTGAATAGATTAGTTAATAATGGAAGGAGTGAATAGATTAGTGAATAAGGGAAGGAGTGAATAGATTAGTGAATAAGGGAAGGAGTGAACAGATTAGTGCATAAGTGAAGGAGTGAATAGATTAGCGAGTAAAGGAAAGAGTGAATAGATTAGTGAGTAAAGGACTGAGTGAATAGATTAGTGAGTAAAGGACTGAGTGAATAGATTAGTGAGTAAAGGACAGAGTAAATAGATTAGTGAGTAAAGGACAGAGTGAATAGATTAGCGAGCAAGGGAAGGAATGAATAGATTAGTGAATAAGGGAAGGAGTGAATAGATTGGTGAATAAAGAAAAAAGTGAATAGATTAGTGAATAAGAGAAGGAGTGAATAGATTAGTGAATAAGGGAAGGAGGGAATAGATTGGTGAATAAAGGAAGGAGTGAACAGATTGGTGAATAAAGGAAGGAGTGAATAGATTGGTGAATAAGGGAAGGATTGAATAGATTAGTGCATAAGGGAAGGAGTGAATAGATTAGTGCATAAGGGAAGGAGTGAATAGATTAGTGAATAAGGGAAGGAGTGAATAGATTAGCGAATAAGGGGAGGAGTGAATAGATTAGTGAATAAGGGAATTAGTGAATAGATTAGTGCATTAGGGAAGGAGTGAATAGATTAGTGAGTAAGGGAAAGAGTGAATAGATTAGTGAGTAAAGAAAGGAGTGAATAGATTAGTGAGTAAAGAAAGGAGTGAATAGATTAGTGAGTAAAGGAAGGAGTGACTACATTAGTAAGTAAAGGACTGAGTTAATAGATTAGTGAGTAAAGGACAGAGTGAATAGATTAGCGAGCAAGGGAAGGAATGAATAGATTAGTGAATAAGGGAAGAAGTGAATAGATGGTTCTAGAGAGAAACTAAATTTCATGTATATTTTTCATTATAAGGTTGTTGTTATACTACTATTATTTACATATTTGTCTCACTGATTCATGTCTCACGCTTAATGCGTGAGAGTTGTCAACCCTGTTATCTACATGAACAACAAACAACCACATATTAATATGCAAAGTTATAAGTAGAGCAAAATGCCGTCAGCCGAGGCGCCAGGTTTAGTTTTTTCTAAAAATGACGTTTCTAACTAAACCCTTGAAGCTACATAAAAATAAACGTTACCCCCAAAAACAGCCCCATGATTGTAGAAGAAACACTACAGAATGAAATGCAACACATTTTTGTTGCCTGGTGTTAGTAAGCAAAAGAAGGAGTGCATAGATCAGTGAAGTGGATGAGTGAGTAAAGGAAGGAGTGAATAAGAGAAAGTGTGGGGAAAGTGAGTACGGGAAGGAGTGGACAAGTGAGTAGGGGAAAAAAAAGAATGAAAGAAGGAGTGAATAAAGAAACGAGTGAGTGGGTGAAAGAGTCGGGCTGAGCATAATATATGAGTTAAAGACAAAGATGCAGTTATTAAAGTTATTTCTGGACTTGCTAGCCTGCTGCTGCTATCAATTAGATAAATACTCACACATACTGTCGCCTGTCAGTCATTTAGAACCCACTACCCCTCCTCTGTTCTCTGGTTCTGCGTGCGGAACAAATATGTCCTCCACCGCACATTCACACTGCTGCTGTTTGAGTACTACTGCAGATTTGTTTACTTATTTCATTATTTCATTACTGTTTGCTTGTCAATCATTTTTTCATTCAGTCTCACCCTCTCTTCAGCTCCTGCTCGAGCTTTTATTTGTATTGACGGCGACAAATTACCACCCTGACTCCAGTTATTGATTCTCGCAGAGGCTTCCACACACACCAACCTCATCAGTGGACTCAGAACAGCGGCCACCGTGCAGTCATATTTACTGCTCACTGACACACACACACACACACACACACATATATATA
>JBBJLR010006916.1:0-13996 GCA_037577145.1 Brachypetersius gabonensis
ATGTAACTCAGTTACTAACTTAGTTACTTTTTGTGAGAAGTAACTAGTAACTGTAACTAATTACTTTTTTAAAGGTACGTGCCCAACACTGATAGAAACACTAGAAGGCGGTGAAAGGTTTTCTAATGCGACTGCCACTGGGGCTTATAAAAAGGCGTAAGTCATGTAGGTGGACAGAGTCGCATATGGAAGCAGTATGGCATGTTAGAAAACCTTCTCAATCTGAGGGGCAGGCTGAACATCCCCTCAACTTCACCGCAGGTCCTTTCGTTACCAGACGGGATCCGATTCAAGAAGTCATCGATAGCATTCGTGCTCTTTACTTAGATGAGGAAGAGTTGGTGGATGCTGTTGAAGGACACGCTTGGGAGGGCCTGAGCTCAGCCACGGACTGTGAGGGGGTGAGAGAAGATGACGTGGAGGAGCCAAGGTCAAACCTTACCGAGGAAGACGCCACATTACTGCCACCACCACCACCACCAGTGGAGGAGGAAGAGAAATCAAGTCTCATGTCAATCCTCTTGGCAACTCGCATTAATCGACTGGAGGATACCCTGTGCGCAATAGAGGAAAAGATGGATGGAAAGTTAAGTGAACTGGCTGATCAGGTACGACAACTACCAAATCAGTATAAAACCGAGTACAAAAAAACACAGTATACGGTAGAGAACCTGCATAAGGAACTTCAGCGGAGCTGCCATGCAGTAAAGAGACTGTTTGAAGAGGCGTGACTCATGACTACAGGCCAAAGCCAAGGCACAGGCTCCAGTCACCCAACTCCTTTTCCTGTAGGACAGTCAGGGTTTTTTTCCCCCACCTTGTAACTCAAGCTACGTTCATGCCCCTAGTCATAAACCACCTGTAAAGTTAGATTTTCCCAGGTTTAGTGGGGCCGAGGGGGAAGGTCCTATCACTTTCATAAAATGCTTCAGTGTAATATTGTACCTGACGCTTTAACTCATTGTAGGGGCGAACTCGCTGCTCCTCTCTCCGTAGTCTGGGGTAAAGAGGACCGCTGGGACCTACCTAGCAACTGGGAAGAGCTAGGGCACAGAATGAAGATGAACTGGGAAGAGCTAAGGCACAGAATGAAGATGAAGATTAAACCAATGTGCGACGAAGATCGTAACAAAATTCATTATTGCATAGTGAATAATTATTTGTACCGTAAAACCCCAAAAACGCCAGATGGAAGTCTCCTTCAGCTGGTCATTCCTTCTTCACTAAGGCTGAAGTTTCTTCAGTATGCACACGATAACCCGGTTAGTGGGCATCTCGGAAGGATGAAAACCTTACGCTGTCTCCTTGAGGTCGCCTACTGACCAGAGATACAAAAAGAGGTATGGGAGTACTGTAGAAATTGTACCACCTGTCAGCAATACAAACCACGGATTAGTAAGTTGGCAAGCTTACTCCAGAGTACCCCTGTGGTGGAGCCTGGGTTTATGTTGGGGGTAGATCTGATGGGCCCATTTCCCCGTTCAGCCCGTATGCATGAACAACTACTGGTGGTAGTAGATTACTGCAGCAAATGGGTGCAGTAATCTACCATTGAGAACAGCTACCGCTCCTGTTATAGGCAACATATTGGTAAAGGAGATATTCACTAGATGTGCTTAATTCTATCTGTTGACAATGGGGGTCATTCAAAAGCTGACTACTGCTTATCACCCCCAAACTAACCTAACAGAAAGAATAAAGCGGACACTAAAATTTGTGATCTCTGCCTATGTCAAAAACAAGCCTAAATTCTGGGATCAGTGGTTGCACGAGTTCCATTTTGCTATCAACTCCGCTTGGCAGGAGAGCACCGGCTACACCGCCGCTGAATTTGCTTTAAGGTCCAATGGAGAGGTCTTTTTCAAAAACCACTCCCCCTGACCATCCAGCCTATACCACCGAAGAACGCCATCAAACGCTGATCCAGACCGTAATGCGGCTCGGACCCAAGAGAGACAAGGGAGGTATTACAATACCAGACGCGGAGCTGTTACTTACCATGTGGATGATCTGGTGTGGGTGCGTGCCTATCCCCAGTGTCGAGCAGTAGCGTTGTTCACTGCTAAAATCGCCCCTAAATGGAAAGATCCTGCTCGTGTTGTCAAGATAGTTAGTCCTGTGAATTACCAAATTGAATTATTAGGACAAATGGAACGATTTACGGAACATGCAGCTAATATTGAACCATTTTTCGGGGTGGTTACCCCTCTTTCCAAAGGGGGAAGGTGTGTAACAAAACAAGCTTTGGGTTTTTGGGTTCCTCTTCATGTACCTTCTGGGTTTACCTTCATAGAAACACTAGAGGGCGGTGGAAGGTATTCTAACGCGAATGCGGCTGGGGCTTATAAAAAGGCATAAGTCATGTAGGTGGACAGAGACGCATATAGAAGCAGTATGGCATGTTAGAAAACCTTCTCACAAACTTTCTAAGTTCCCTTGTGTGGAGGTTTTTTTTTTTGTTATTGCCGGAGTTCATTCCCGGGTGCCGAGAATGGAGTTTTCCCCTCGCCTGATTGGATTTACGGGTCCGGGCATTCCTCTCTCCTATGCACCCACCGCTCACTCTTCATTTATCCACGGAAACGGCCTGAAAGCAGTCCTGGAGGAACGAGGACGAACAGGCAAACTATTTTTTTTTTCTTCACATGGACATTGGATGGTGCTCATGGGACTGATTGGGTCAAATGGAGGGGAAATGAATGGACATTGGGCTTGCGAATAAAGTTATATGTATAATAAGAAAACATTATAGTGTTGGTGGTGTGTTCCCTAACCTTCATTGTATGTTAACATCCTCCTGTAATTAGGTTACACCTTAAACGGAATTGTTACATTCTTCAAATCCTCCAGTGAATCTACATGTGTCTCCTGGAATGTTAAAGCCTCCCTTCATCAGTGTCCGTTCACCATGAATGGCTTTAGCTTTAGGACCAAACCTTCACAAAACTCTGGTAAAGTGTCTCAGGCATCAGGCAACTTCACCACCATTTTATGTTATGGAAATTTTAGGGGCAGACATCTGGTTCCATTCACCACCACTGGGAACAATTCTGACCAGGTACTTTTCTCTAGAATGAAGCGTTTCACACTAAACCTACGCTGAATCACTTTGCTTATGTCATTTTTTGATGCGGATTTCAAAATTATTTTTTTTTACGGAACTTACAATCAGAAGTACAATATATAGATTATACAAAACATGCAATACATTCACAGTTATATAGATGCAGGTTACTGTATGTATATCCTGACTCTGTTTTTCAGATCCAGCAGTACCTGATAGCTCACAAGGTTGTAGAGAATGCAAAGTTGACATGGAGACTGCAGCCTGATGGAAACGTCTTTCAGAAGATAAAGAAGAAAACAAGCATGGGCAACCTGACCATGGAGTGTGCAGTACCCAAATAATCACGCTTTAATTTGTTTATTCTGCTTATACATAGTACTTACCTTCTAATAGGAGGAGCCATATATTATCCACAAGATTAAGCTGTGTAAATTTACATTTCACAACATTTAAGCTCACCATTCTTTTGAATAACTTTTTTTCTTGTGTTCATTTTGTTGAGAGGTAATATACATTGTGGCACCAGTTCAGGACACAAGCAATCGGGGGTCAGTGGGGTGGTCAGGTCATTACGGTTGTTGAGATGTGTAACATAGCTAGCAGTAACTAGGTTAACGACAGATGTTGATTCAAGTCTAGCTTTACAGGTATAAAGAACGTCGCTCTGGATAAGAGCATCAGCTAAATGCAGTAAATGTAAGAACAGCTTCAAACTGTTCCCTGTGGGGTGACAGTCCCGCACAGCTGAACCAAATTCTCTTAAAGAATTAATGCATAGCTTGCAATGCAGGATTTTTAGTAGAAGGATCTAAAATAACTAGCTAAAATCACATTATTAGCAAAGAAAGGATCCACCCTCACTGATGAAGCTTCCTTTTCCCTGGAGTTGTTGATGCTTTCAACTTGCATTGAAAGACAAATTTAATTTTAATTAATTTTATGAATTAATTTTAAAACAACTATAAGAACTTTATCAAGACGGCACAGAAGTAACAGCTTCAATTAAAAGTAAGAACATCTATACTGTAGAAAGCAGGTTCGAGAACATCAACAGTTAATTTTAGGACCTCCGGGAAGGTGAAAGGAAAACTCTCACACAGTGACCTGTTTGGAGATTAGTTCACTAAAGTACATTGAAAACAAAGCTTAGCCAAAGAACAAAGTGCTGCTTGATAATATTTCTGTAGCGCATGATAACATTTCTATAGCTGCAAACTCCAATGCTAAAATGAATTCATTAAAATAAATAAGCCATCATAATAAACATTTTCAGTTCCTTAAACTAGTAAATATTTTTACTGTAAAAACTTGCATTAACTGATGTAATAGAGTTTTAAGCAGGAAATCTTAAAGCTCCCCATTATACCTTTAAATGCATTTGTGGCCCATGTGTTCCTTAATTCCAAGTTTATCAGAAAGGTCTTAAATTTAATCAGTGTATTCGTTCTGAAAGGCCTTCATTATTGTCTGCTGGCACAGCTGAGTCCTTCTGAACTAGTTTGATTCCGCCAATGAGCTCAGCAGGGTCCTGAAAGGCTTTGAGTTCAGTCCATTCAGTCCATGGGCTTGATATTTGATCAGTGAGCCCAGTTGAACCCTTCTGGGTTTAATTTCAGTACCTGATGCCACTGAAAATCCCTTGAAGGTTCTTGGTTTCTGGCTGTGAGGTAGAGAGGCTACAATTTCAAAGGTTTAATAGGCTGTAGATCAAGAGTGAAATTAGATTCTGACCTGTAGGCTATACATGGTAAGACCTACTACAAGGCACACTGATGAGCAACCTAGAGATGCAAAGCCAAGTAATATAATAGAGATTATTTGAGTAATTTTTTCTTAAAGTCTTGAACCACTCAAAACCATTTTTGGGGGTGGGGGTGGGGGTAACATGTTCTTTAGGAGCAGTTCTGTACTAATTTGTGAAAGTAGAGCTGGACCCCAAAGGCTTTAATTGAAACTGCTACTCAAACACACATACAAAGTGTCCACTTGTCACGCGTGACAGCGTGTGAACAGACTCTCTGCATTTAACCCATTCACCCAAGTGAAGCAGTGGACAGCCAGCAGTGCAGCAGTGTGTGTGGATGGTTCTATGCTCAAGGGTATGTCAGTGTCCTGGAATTCTATTTAACAACCTTCTGATCACAGGGGCAACTCCCTAACCACCAGCTTCCACTTGTATCAACTTTTGAAACACCTACACTTGCAATGCATTGACAAACGCAGGACACAGAGGCAGCTGCTCAAATAAGACCAAACATTTCACACACACACACTGCTCACACTGCTACAAGCTCTGGGCTAACTGCTACTATGCCACCTTTGGTGGCCGCTTACCGGGGCCGTAACACCCACACTCAGATGGCACCTCCCTCAGTGGTCCTGCTTCTGATGAAGAAACTGTAGTGAAAAAAACAAACAAGGTACCAGGTACATTCAGCAAGGAGAGTCAAGTTGGACTGGTGTCATGCAGTGAAAAAGTGAATAAAATGAAAGCATCACTACTCTTTTAGTTTTTCTCCTGAGCTGAGTTTCTTGTGTGAGTTTACTGTGGTCAAGCTTGATGGCTCCTGTCCTCAAACACACTCACTAAGCAATTTTCTGAAACAACAAGCAGACGGTAAGTAAAACAAGGGAGAATCAGATGTCCTGCATGCAAACAGATGGTGCCGTTACCCAATGGGAAACACAACAAGGTTGCACTGACAAAAAACTGAAACTCTGTATTTCACTGAAACAACACAGCCGTTTCACTCATTCGCATGATTTTGGTGAGTAACATTAAAATAACAAAAGCTAGCGACCAGTGGGTGAATCCTCAGGAACCTTCCAAGGCACCTCCTTGATTGTGTTTGGAGAAGAGCCTAAACTTAGTAGCATTGAAAACAAATGAGACAAAACCTTTGAGACTGTTTGAGATGTGCAGGAGGTCTGTGAGCAGCAGCGGCGTTATGGTTAGAAATAAGATCATATCTGAGCTGACTAATTAGATGAATAAAGGGAATTAACTGTAAAGTCTAATGAAAAGTGTTAAAAAGGATTCTATTTGCAGCTACTGCCTCAGACAAAAACATGCATGAACATTCAGACACCATTTATTTTTGCTCCCGAGCCAAGCCTTGATGTGCTATCAAAGAAAATCATCAGTCTGGAAATCTCCACCATATAAAAGAGCTGAAAGCAGGGGGGGCGGGGGTGCATTTCCACACTTCTGAAGCAGATAAACTGACTCTAATCCCTGATAGTGCTGAAGTGATTTTTGCTGAGTTTAAGCCCACGTTTTATATTGGCTCGGGTGGAACAAAAGCCAGATTAAGAGTCCTGCACGTTATGTGATGTTGGTGTAATTATCTGACTGTGGAACGAGGTCTGACTGTGACCGCGTACCTCGATAAGAGTTAATTGGGTTGACAGGACAGAAAAGGTGTTGAGAGTCCCTGCAAAAGCAAAAAAGAGCAGTCTCGGGCCTTTATACAGAGATTATTGCTTTACAATAGAGGCAGGTGATCCACTGTCAGACACCACATTTGCCTTTTTGTTTCTTTTCGCTACTTCTTTTCATTTTGTCTTGGTCTTTTCATGCTTTATTTCTTTTTGTTCTAGCCTGAACTGGTCATGTCATGTACGCACAATGGCCACTTTATTAGGTACGCCAACTCTTTCGTTGCTCCACTTAACAAACACAGCCATGTGCAAAAGTCTGAACATCTCTAATGACATGCTTTTCTCTTTAACGTGTAAAACAATACATATCTTCAATGGAGAATTTAGATGTGGCATTTTTCAACTCATTTTAATTCAAAATGTCAATGTATTCGCCGAGTTTAACATATTGCAAAAGAATAAAAAAATAGTTAAATAGTTCAAAATTTCTGGGTGTAAAACAAGCACACACTGATTATGGAAAATTTCAATACGGCAAGAGTTAAACATGTTTATATAATTCCATCTAATACCTGAAATCATAAAATGTACATAAAGTATTTGCGATATTATTCAGATGTTTGCAGGATTTAGTATTATTTTTAGTATCATTTTGTCAAGGGATCATCATTCCATACCCATCTAGAATTCTGGAATATGTATTTGCAAGATTTCATTGCTATTTTTTATTGATCTCCTGCCGGGCACTACATCACCCCAGTCCAGAGTCTATCCACTCTCCGAGGCTGAAACCAAGGCGATGGAAAACGAAGCGCTCCAGCTGGGGTACATTTATCAGTCCTGTTCACCCGCATCGGTTGGGTTCTTCTTCTTCGAAAAGAAGGAGGACGGACTTAGGTCTAGCATTGACTATTGTGGGCTGTTGACTAATGTCGTGACTGTTAAATACCCTCATCTGATTCCCCTCCTGCCCCCAGGCATTGAGCAGTTCCATGGAGTGAGCATTTACACCAAGCTGTAGTACACATTAGACGGGTCCTCCGTCGCCTGCTCCAGCACAAGCTATACGTTAGGGCAGAGAAGTTTGAGTTCCACGTAACGTTGAGTTCCAGCTCTCATTTCTCGGCTATCATATTGGTCCTGGGAGGGTGGGGATGGATGACGGGATGATTAAGGCAGTGACTGAGTGGCCTGAGCTGCATGTTACCCTGGCCTCTAAAGCGGCTTTTGAGAACATCAAAGTCTTGTTTACTGCTGCCCCGGTATTAAAACTACCAGACCCCACAAAACCCGCTTGTCGTGGAGGTTGATGCCTCTGAGGTCAGATTAGGTGTAGTGCTGTCGAAACTCTGCATGTGCGCCTTCTTCTCAAGGAAGCCGATCAATGCGGAGCGAAATTATGATATTGTTAACTGCTGGTGGCTGGAGAGAGCTAGACACACCTTTGTTGTGTACACTGACCACTGAAAACTGGAATATATCTGACAGGCAAAGCAGTTGTGCCCTTGACAAGCTTGATGTACCCTGCTCTTTAGTACATTTGATGTTGTGATCACCTATCGTCCAGGCTTGTTTTAACCGCTGTTAAAAAGCTCCTTATTTTGTTGCTTTGTATTTGTTCTGTGTTTGTGATGCTGTTTCTTGTTTTACAGATGCAGACTTTGGAGTGATTAGCCAGTGACAGCAGTCTTCACCTGGACCTTCAACCTCCTCAAATTCTTCCCTTTTTTTTTCTCTTTCTTCCTTTCCTCCTCCACACTGTATTTTCTGTACCCCTGTTTGATTTGGCTTAATTTAAATCAAATAATTATAATAAATAAATAAAAAATTCAGATTACAAAAGGGACATACACTTTCAAGACCCACTTGGCAAAGCAAAACACGACAGGTTAAAAAAAAAAAAGCTCCTTATTTGTTTAAAATGTTTGCAAATCTAATATTATTGCACTTTTGTTCATATAGCAGTACATTTATTTAAAAAAAAGTGCACAATACACTACCATTTAATTCAATTAATTATGGTTTTAACATTTTTAATCATTGCCCAGCATTAATGAAAATGTATCCAAAGGGCAATCAAATATACAGTCAGAATTCGGTCTGAAATAAAATACACAAGGACAAAAACGTATATTCAAAGTACAAACAAAATACATTACAGTCAAGAGCTTACAGGCAAGCCAAACAAGACAGCATACAAAAATACAGCTCAGATAATTTCCAGACTTAGTGTAGCTTATACAGTCTTTCTGAAATGGCTACGGCTGCCTGTGGAGGTGCAGCTTCAGAAATCCAATAAGAGCGACGTCTCCTTAAGGGGACTGTGGAAGGAAGTGTGACACATTCTATCCTCTCTCTCTCTCTCTTCCTTACCTAACCATTCCACTTTTTGGTCTTCCTCTGTCTCACCCATTCAGCTTGTTCAGTTTAATCAATGACTGACTAGGACGAGTGAATCTGAGCCAGAAATCTTTATTGGTCCCAGAGGAAACTGCTCATGCTATGAGTGCACAGACACACAGAGACATTAAGACAAGAACAATATAAAATAGGAAGTCAAAGTAAAGCTCTCTAGAAAAAAATCTGTTCTGTATATGCTATGTACACAATGTAAAGTGGCCCCTTACAGTCATGTGTGAACACACCACATCACACAGTGTGAAATTCCTTCTCTGCATTTAACCCTTTCACCAAGTAGGGCTGCCATCAAAGAGGGGCACCCAGGGAGCAGTGTGTGGAGAAGGTAACCTTGCTCAAGGAACCTCAGTGATGACACTAGAAGTGTTAAGATTCGAACCCACAACCTTCTGATTGCAACGCCCTAACCACTAGGCTGCCCCATAATATGCTGTGGTGAGTAATAGAAATAGACATAAATACTATAGATAAATAAATAAAATTAGTAGTTTACTAGTTTACGGGTGATTACAATAATCTCTTATTGCTGATAAAATCCACACAAACATATATGCAGGCATTTAGGCACCCAAGATATATGCTAGGGATTCCCAGTACTGCTACTGGAGGGCTGGTGTCCAGCACAGTTTGTTATTTTCCCTCCTCAAACACACTCATTAAAAGTGGCAATTAACAGATGGGCTAAAGAGGGAGAACCTCAAACTGTGCTGGAATCTACAGGACTTTTCCCCAGTTTAATAGAGTGAGAGACCACTTGTTAAGAATTTCAAATGTACCATTAACTCCAGTCTATATATGACAACAGGTCCATTTTGAATGCATTGATTTTGTGATGTCACAGACACCAACTCATTTACATATAATGTCTATTTAGTCTAGAGGAGATTATCCTGCCCACTCAGGTTGGAATTCTGAGCACAGTTTCAGCCCGGACTGCTTTTTGAATGAGACTCAATATGGGGCAGCCAGTCAGAGCAGAGCTCATTTATATATCAGACTTAAAGGCACTTTAGATTGAAGAGAGACTGGAAAATAGTACATTTTTCTTGTTTTTGGCAAATAATCTACCAAAGCGGTGCTGTAAGTCATTCAAACTGACTGACCACTCCGAAGCTGGACTGATGGTGTGATTGTGGCCTCTATTCTAGACACATGTCATAACCTTTTCTGTCTGGATATTAATATGGGCCTTAATATTCAATAATGTGTGGTGTCCTTTCTCACAAATGTCATCTGAGTTATTGTTATGCAACTAATGTGTGGAATATTTTGACAAATCATTATAGAGACGATCTGAACTCAATATCTTACATACTTACATAAGAATTTATGTAAGTCTTTAATGAGATCAGATTGTTTTGACAGTGCTTAATTCTCTTGCGTTGCGAAAGGCCTGCCAGTTTCGATAGAGTGAAAGATCCCAAGTCTCCTTACAGAGGCTTACAGTGACACACCTTTATGAACCCACATGCACTCTCTTAATACTGCTGCCATGCTAATATGAAACAAAACAAGAAAACAAGAAGAAATAGTGCAGATCCACAGAAACAGACACTCATTAGTAATGTCATGGCTCACATTGGTATTCATTAACACTGTAAAAGAAAGTAAAGAAACCCACACCCGAGAAGAAGCCTGAGCATGTGTTGTCTGTTTGGAACATTTATTTATTTAGTGAAGCGTCATGAAATGTGTTGAACTGTATTGATGCTTCTCTAACCGACTGAAATGTGCATTCTGTTATGCTGCATATTATGAAATGTTATGTGCAAATACTTATGAAGGATTGTGGTTATATGCACAGGTGATGTGCTGTATTTAATAACTCACTTATGTAAAGTGCTGACTAACATATCTTTATTATTCCATTATTCCATCTTTAAGCTTTTTATTTTCATCTAATTACAATAGTAAGTCTAGGGTTCAAGGGGTCAGTGCACGGGTGCAATGATTTATGGCCAAATCTGGATAAAAAAACACATTAAAAAGCTCCCAACAGTAGATAAAAGTCTTTACCAACACTGGCTATACAGTGGCTATACACCCCTCAGTTTTACACGGATCAGCATTCTTGGATTCAGTCTAACGCAGATTTTTCTGAGAACCGAACAGTCCAGCAGAAACTGAACAGTCCAGCGCTGGCGGTAATACACTGAAAAGTTGTCAACCTTCATAAAAAGAAGAAGAAGAAGCTGCTGCAGCGTGTAGCATGACTGCTCCATGTCTTGTCCTCGTATTTTAGTGTTTTAACACCCCCCCCCCAATTTTCAACAGTTATCTCAGTTTGTTTAGTATTAATAAACTGTGCCCTGTCTAAACATGTGGGTAGAGAGAGTTTCTTTTGTGTACGAGTGTTTGTTTTCGCTCATCACATGCTGTTAATGCTAACCACTAATGCTAATGTTTTTTTTAAGCAATAACGTTTTCTGATTCTTTGTTTACCTTTACATTTTCTTTAAGGGCAATGCGTTAAACTGAGTTTAACACGAAACTAAAGTGTTCTGGGAGCATATTTGAGGGCATATTTAGTGGTTACACTATAAAAATAGGCATTTTTTTTTTACCAAAACACAACAACGCAGTTTTTCACTATACCCAGGTGCTCTTGGAACGTCAACCCTGAGAAAAGCAGGGACTACTGTATTCCAAAACATGACTGCTTTCACTACATACACCCGTGGTAACACTTTACAATAAGACCATCCTTACAAAGGGTTTTTAAATTATTTATAATCAGGTTGATATTAGGTTGTAGACAGTTTATACATCATTAATAAGCCATTATAAACAGTTATAACAGTTGTCATACATCAATACAGGCTCACTATTTGGAAGATCTCAGATCTTGCTGGTTACTGAGCTTGTTTTGTCAGGCAGAATGTTAAACTGTTAGCTTGTCTTTGTTAGTTTGCTACTATCATTGAAACACCAGTTCTTGCCAAATGGCGAGCATGCCTCAAGGTATGACAGCTGCATATTAATGATTGATAACCTGTTAACAACCTAATTATAAATACATTATAAACCAAGTCAGGTTTTCTTTTCCTCACATGCATGCCAGCGATTTTTGTTCATCGTTAATATGTTTTAAGAATTTACAGCTCCTTCATATTTACATGCCAAACCCTTCCTCCTCCATATTAGCCTATCATGAATATCTATCATAACAATGGTTATCAAATTCACTACTTTTAACTTTCATAAGGCTTCAAGACAAATGCAGGCCTTTCATGACAAGTGAAGTGTCTGTTCTGGTAACATTATTTGACAGCAAAATGGACTTTTTCCACAATGTACACTTGTTAGTTTAAGCCTGGGTGTCATAGTAGTGCAGTGGGTAGTGCTGTCATCTCACAGCATAAAGGTCCTTTGTGTGTGTTCTCTTTTTTTCCTCCCACAGTCCAAAGACATGCATGTCAGGTGGACTGGAGAGACTAAATTGCCCCTGGATGCCAGTGTGTCTGCCCTGTGAGGTACTGGCAACCTGTCCAGGGTGTTTCTTTTTTCACATTTACATTGATGGCATTAAGCAGATGCTTTTATCCAAAGCGTCTTCCATTTCCTAACTACAGGGGGCAGTCTCACTGAAGCAACTTGGGGTTAAGTGTCTTGCTCAGGGATCCAATAGTGTGCTGAGGGTCCAGAGGGTCCTATCCACTGAGCTATCTCCACATGCACATCATTTGGTAGATGCTTTAATCTAAAGTGCATATCACAGACATGGGCAAATGTAAGTGAAAGTGTGAAGTGTAAGTTTAAAATGTCCATTTGTTATACGTGATCACACCACAGCACACAGTGTGAACAATGTGATATTCATTCTGTGTATTGAAGTGAAGCAATGGGCAGCCAGAAACACAGGGAGCACTGTGTGTGGGGGACGGTACCTCGCTGAGGGGCACTTCAGTGGTTTTAATGGTGGTGCTGGGATTCAAACCCATGACCTTCTGATTGCAGGGGATGATCCCTAACCAGTAGCCTGTGTTCAGCATCTTGCCCAATGACTCATATTAGTGTAATGTAGTGTGTCGCTCAGGGTAGGAATTGAACCTCACTGCTGTACCTGTAAGGCAGCGATGTTATCCACTACACTAACCAATGACTGCTGAAACAGGCTTCACAACTCTGCTTTAGTCAAGTTCAGATAACGGATGGTGAAAGTGTTTATGTAGGTTTATGCAAGTTGTCATAAAAGCCTCGCAATTACTGGCTTTCTTGATCATAATGGCACTGTTATACGGCACTGTTTGGCACAAAGCCTCGGTTATCAGTAGCCCTAGCTTTGCACTTTATGAAATACAGAAAAACCATTCTGACCTTGCAATAAGTACCTCTAAACAAAAACCTCATCAAGAGGCCAGAAGGATGAGCATGTGTTAGGTTTGCTTTTTATTATTATGATTTAAAATATCAAATATTTGTGAGAAATGCCTTTTGTTTGGTCAAGAGGGTGTTATATAGTCTGTATTTTTCTCTGTTGTAAGTACACTGAGGCAAGGCATGGATCAAGACACTGAATCATGTAAATCATGCTTAAAGTTATTTTATTTATGTTTGTGTTTTTTTAAATAAAAATGATGTAGGACATACACTCTGTTCAAGTTATTCTGATAAATAAAGAGAGGCTGGAAAATGACCATATGAAAATGAATAATAACAGTGTTTGGCGAATAAAACCACATAAATGTCATAAGTGAGCAGGTCTGAAAAATGAAAGGTAAAAATGTAAGATATGGGCCTTTTTACATACCGAATGTAAATGAACTGTGAGGCTTTGCCTGGTATTACATGTTACTGCCACTAGGGGTAAGTAGAACATCATGTTTGGTGAAGACATGAGTGACTCCACCCATAGGAAAAACTTTTGCAGCATTAAATGTACATTTTTCCACTTCCTTTCTCTCTCTCTCTCTCTCTCTCTCCCCCTCCATCTCTCTCGTTCTCTTTCTCATGAAAGACAAAACCAAAAATCATCGTAATCATGCTGCATGACACTGTGACACATGGATAGGGGTTGAGAAAGAGCGAACGAGCAAGAGGGAGGGGGAGAGGCAGAGAGAGAGGGAGGGAGAGAGAGAGAGAGAGAGAGAGAGAGAGAGAGAGAGAGAGAGAGAGAGAGAGAGAGAGAGA
>JBBJLR010006927.1:0-13994 GCA_037577145.1 Brachypetersius gabonensis
CACACACACACACACACACACACACACACACACACACACACACACACACACACACACACACACACACACAATCACTATAAGAAACTTTTATGAAATAGTAAAAAATAAAATAGTAACTTCCCCATTTCTGTTGGTCTATTCATCATGAAGAGGGCATCAAAAAGAGCAGCTGGTGTATTTGATAACACTTTACAATATGATTACACCTATAAAGGCTTTATAAATGTTTATAATTTGATTGTTAATTGTTCATTTTAGGTCATTTAAGGTTATTCATTGTCATTAATATGTTTTAAAATGTAATATTATAAAGTATAATACAGCAAAGTGTAAGATTAAAAAATGAAATATGAAATCACTTAAACACTAGTCCTTTAGATACTAAACTGCAGGTAGAATCAGGCAGGAATGGATCCTACAAGCTCATCTCCAGAGTTAGTCAACTCTGCCTGACTCTGTACTGGACATACTGAGCTGAGTAACACAGCATGGTCCTCTGACTCACACACACACACACACACATCATGCACGTAGGGTGTTCTGAGGTTTATCTCTTTGCTATCACCATGTTTCCGCTATTATGAAACTCCGATGGCATAGCACATCTACGTGCTTTTCTGCCTTTAAAAGCATTATGGCACGCTCCAGAAAGCGCTCTCCACAGAACACATTTGAAGACTCCATATTTTACATTTTTCTAAGATTTTGTCTTCTTCACTGAAGTCAACTCATGACTTTTGTGTGGTTGTAAATACCAGATCTAGCTGAGATTTTTACAAGACCTCTTTCTGTGTTCTTGTTACTGTGTCTGTAAGAGAGATATATGTAAATGCCCTGATTGTCCTTCTGAATTAACCCATGATAACAAGCTATAGACCATTTTCACATTTTCACCTGGCCACGTTTACATAATCATGTTTCGGTTAACAGCTAATGGCCATGTAGAGTGTGGCGAATTTTCTTGCATTTGCAATTAAAAGAATATTATTTCCTCCAACTGGTCCTATATTTAACTGAGAAGACAAGGTCTTGTGTAGAAACTGATGTTCCCATTTTACCATCTAAGTGTTACAACTGTCAGCTGTAGCTTTAGTCACTTGTTGAAGCTGAAATAATGTAATCTGTTCATTATCTAATATTTACATTTCATATAATACTCTGAATCATTCTGCAATAGTGAACCTTAAACCATTAACCTTAAATATTACTCTGAAAGGATGAACTGAGAGGACATAAGAGGTCCCACATATCAGGGTTTTTATGACATTGCAAGACACATAAAAAGGCCTTAAAGGTTGACTGCACCATTTGCCATCATTGAAAAGTAGCTACCTGCTTCATAAACCAATGGAAGCTGCAACAGAGAATACTAAAAATGAACTATTTGGTTATTCCAGACCTATTAGACATTTTGCCATTTATTTAGGATACCTGGATCCTTTGGATGGCTTCAGTGACAGCCAGGAGCAGCACAATGTTTAATTGTTTCCAGGGGGTTCATTCCCAGCTCTGATCTGGTGGTGTGTGTGACTGTGGCTCATCCACCCGAGTCATGTGTGAGTGACACCAGAAGTGTGGAAAAGAGGCAAGAATACCGCAGGGGGATTTCTACCCAGCCATAATAATCACTCAGTCGCAGAGATCTGTGGATTTTAACTTCTGCTACCTGATCCAGGCCACATGAAAAGCAGTAAGAGTGAATGGGGTGTCCCATTTCAAGGCTCTCGACACCATCCAGGTGCTCCAGGTGTGGCACTCCAGTGTGTAAATAAATAGGCTCAGGTACTTAGAGCGCATAGAGGGGGTCCCTGATGAAATCCCAGGCCTCTGTGAGGGTTTAGCTATTAAACATAAGGTAGATCACACAGAGAGCTTATATAAAGCCATTAGAAACACAGGAAGAACATCTAGGGAGTACGCTTCAAGGGCTTGCTTATTTGTTGTCGGTCGGATCCCAAAGCCGTGGAACACAGAGAGGTGTGTGTGTGGTTTAGTGTGCAGGTCCAGACACTCCAGCAAGGATTCATAATCATCACCAGGGAGTTTCCTGCTTCAAACACGGCTTTCCATGTTGATGACAAACTCTCATGTTTATGTATTTTTGGTAATAAATCTTTTTTTTTAAAGGGCCCATATAATGCATGCTTTCCTTTTCCATGTGTAAATACAAAAATACAGATATAAGAGCAAATTAAAGAGTTTAATGAAGTATTGCTAATTTCAATATGTACCATTCACCAGTATATACTGAAGTGACAGGTTTCCCCAAAAACTGCATTTGCATATATCCTATTATTCTTTAGCCACACCCATTCAGAAAAGAGCTCATATCATGTCTTAAAAGGCATCATATATGTCTTAAAGACATATAAATCAATCAAATCTTAAAGGCACAGTAACAAAAAACTGTTTAAATAAGGAATAGATATTGGAAAATCATCATGTAAAAAGAACTGTTTTTGGTACATTAACCACACAAACTTCAGAAGTGGCCTCAGGGATGAAACAATACATCAAGAAAATGTAAGATATGTATCCTTTAATGAAATGTATTGAACTATACATTCCGTTAACATCATTCAGGGTGGAATCTACCCTTTGGTAGGAATGAGATCATGACTTGATGTCAGACTTTGAAGAAAGAGTGTATCATGCTCTGAGATTGGGTTTCACACAAATCTCGTACACACACACACACACACACACACACACACACACACACACACACACACACACTCATCTCATTCTTGGTCCTTCTCAGTTCACAAAGCTAGCGTGTCTTCACTTTTTTAGAGCTTCCTGCAAATTAGTTGAAATCTTTTTTGAATGTATGTGTAT
This sequence comes from Brachypetersius gabonensis, assembly GCA_037577145.1. NCBI lineage: Eukaryota > Metazoa > Chordata > Actinopteri > Characiformes > Alestidae > Brachypetersius > Brachypetersius gabonensis. The sequence continues at coordinate 2,839 of JBBJLR010006927.1, forward strand.
GTTTACCTTTCTAGAAACAAAATGCTAGAAATGTACTGAATGGAAAATCGAGAAAAACTAAAAATGTACTTGACCAATGCCAGTTTCATACATTTTAGGCTCAGAGCTGCTGATGGTGACACTAATGTCAATATCGAAACACACAACCACACAAAGAGCTCCAGTACTCTTGATGGCTCTCATTAGCTTTCTGGCACATCATCCTCATCATCCTGCTCTTAACAGTTGAGTAAAAAGTTGTTTTATCAAGAAAGAGGAGAGTTACAAAAAGAGAGACAAGAGGAAAGGAACAAGTGAAGAAGGAGGAATAAAACCTATACAGGACAGGTTTATGTGCTCTGTCTCACAGGGTGCACTGAGATTGAATTGTAATTACAGGAGCACTCGGTGCAGCTGCATAAATCAGGTCAGATGAGTGAGACCCTTTAAAGAAGACCAACAATACTGTCAAAGCCTGCATTGTTGGTCTCAGCAAATATAGTTATGACTAAGGCATTTGTGGTTTGACATGCAAGAACAAGCGCAGAACCCTCCAGAGGCTGTATCCACCGGTGAACGTAGACGTGCCCATTCCATGCTAGGCACATGGAGGCTCCACTTTAATGCCCAATTAGTGGTGTCCCAGGCAGCCTGTGGAATGCTGAGGTAAATAACTTTTGGGGAGAGCAGCAGGAGATTGTTATCTGCTGTTCAAGTGGTCCGAAAGGAGGTTCCTTCAAAATCAGCCTCTTTTGCTCTCTCGCAGAAAGGAGACAGCTCTGTAATAGCGGTAGAGGTGTAATTTGTATGATTGTCTCATATTTCTGCTCGGGTTAACAAAACACAGCAAACCAGTGTTCACATTACGCTCCTGGGCAGACATGAGCACCCTCCTTATCCGTCAGCAAGGCCTCCTGCAAAACATTTATAAAGATTACACCCGACACCATGACCGCTCAGCCATGTTTTCACTATGGAGGAGACTCCCCTCAGATAACCTGCCAGCATTATATAACCCAGCCCTTTTGCCGAAAAGCATCTGAGCATAAAGTTATGTGTCTTGTCTGAGCATAAAACAAAGTGACTGTGAAAGCAGATTAATGAAAGACAAGCTTCAAAGGTCTCTCTGGTGTCACGTCTTCAAATGGGAAGTCAATAACCTATGCTGTGAAAACAGTAAGGTTGGGAATATATGGTGGGCATGTTGATGTTAACTGTCTTCATGTCAGTGTAGCCATACCAGTGTTCACAGTGTGCTTAGTGTACTCACACCAGTGTCATCAATATACTAATACTGTTGCACCAAATGTACTCATTCCAGTTTACTCAGTGTACTCACAACAGTGTACTTAATGTACTCAGTGCTCATGCACCAGTGTACGCAATATACTGAGTGTTACCATAGTTGTGTATTCATTCCAGTGTACTCATACACATACTCTCAACATTCAAACTGCACTCACAGCCATGTACTCAGTGTACTTAATGTACTCATTGTTCTCATACAAGTATACTCGATATGCTCAGTGTAGCCAAACTAAAACACTCAACATTACACGCTGTCGCTTGTATAATTCTCATTAAGTTATCAGACTCAACAAATTACTTGCATCTATGAATTATTGTAATTTTAATTCATATCAGTATTATAATTATTTAATAGATTTATTAATAAAGTTAATTACAATAATTTCAATGAATAATAAATACTTCTTAAGGTTAAAGCTTTACCAGCAGTTGGGCTCAGTTGGTTTCACATCCTGTATCTCCAACATAGCCAATCCAGTGAAGTCTTTACTAAGTATTCCCATACTAGTGCAGACAGGGTACACTTATCACTCATCCCAGTGCACTCACTGTACTCATACACATGCAGTCGATAACTAAATTGTACTCGCAGCCGTGTACTCAGTGTACTTTTTCCAGTATTGTACTCGCAGCCGTGTACTCAGTGTACTTTTTCCAGTATATTCAATTACTTCATTCTAGTAGCACTTCAGATTAATATTAATCTAGTTTACTCTCATGGTCTCCACAGAGTTGAGGATGATGGCCGAAGGGAGGTTCGCCAGCCTGCCCAGGAATCTGCACATGGGACGCCAGTGCCCGCTGGCCTCCTCCATGGACCTGCTGAGCTCCAGGCCTGGTGCGGCAGAGATGCTTCCTCCTCCTGGATATCACAGCGTCTCCATTCATGGCACCCTGCCTCGCAAGAAGAAGGGAGGTGGCAGCGCCCCCACTAGGCCATGGGAAACGTGTGGGTCACTACCACACCCCAGCCGCTGGCGCCTGCCCTCGTCTCCACTCATACACAACATCATAGACGAGCACCAGCCTTTTCATGTTGCCAGGGAGGACTCTGCAGCACACAGGTGAGCTCCTCAACATCAACACAAAGAGCCTCCTCACACGCTTGGATCTAATCACCGTAGCGCGATCCCCATAATACATAAGCTGTGTAAACGGAAAGACTCTTCATTGTGACAGAGCCAAGGCAGAAGTGGAAAGATAAAAAGAAATAAATCACTGTAGGCCAATGCTATTGGTCTAAACTTTGGCATGAGCAATAATGAGCAAAAATATATATAATGAAAAAAGAGAGATAATGGTTTATTTAACAGAATAAATGTCAGCAAGTATACAACTAACTGATTTTGCATTTGTGTTGCTGTGGGATGTCCCGCAGACTTTTATTGCAGCCATAATAGAGGTTCCACCTGATAATCAGTTCTAGCCTGATATCACAAGGCGGTACAGGATCAGATAGGAGGAGATCAAGGAAAAAAGTCTGATACAACAAATCAAATTTGACAGCACACTGTGTGATTTCATGTTGTTAGCTGTGTGATTCAGGTAGGATGGCAGAGCATTTGAATTGGTTGTTGGCAGCGTAACTTAATTATGAAATACTTTGAAGCATATAATTGTATAATTGTGTAAAAATAATTGTTTGCTTCCATACTTTTAGCATGTACACATCAGAGCCTGAGTTTAAGGCTGATTTTGCATATGTCTTCGATTCTGCCCCCTCACCTCATGTAAACTCATTTCTATCCACCCAGTTAATGCTCATATAATAAGATCACCCTTTTCAGATAAACTCAGAACTCCGAAGTTAGCCTTCGTGTTGTTGGCTACCTCAACCCCCTCATTCTGAGATTTGCAGGAGGAAATATTTAGATGTAGGCGAGCTCAGAATTTACACTGTAGACCAGCTTAGAAGGTTAGTCTATACTGTTATCAAAGGCCAGTGAATTCCTCCATTGTAGCAAAGAATCACCTCATACACCCTTCCCACAGATACACTCTCAGTCATAACAAAAGAAGAAGTTCCAGGTGGAGATCCACGCAGTCACCTTGTAAAATCACAAACTGCTCTTGTGAAACTGCAAAGTCTCATAAATGTTCTTCATTTTCAAGGCTTTGTTAGTATTTTCGGCTAGTAATTGGCTGGTGTTATCAATGTCGTAACTAAATGTAGGATATCTGGTGTTGTAATGTGTGCATGTATTAAACAGACAGAAGTCACGGTAACTGCTCATCTCTCCAAGCTGCTTTTCCCGTAACAGTGATAAACACGAGTACATGACACATGGATGTGTCAGAATGAGCAGACCTCGCCCCTTCAGCCTTCCTCACTATGTAATTATGTGACATGCCCTTCCTTCACCACTGACACTCCTGCTCAAAACAAGCAATGCATTCCTAAGACATTGATATCATCATAGTCATAGTCTAGATGGAGAGCAATTTAGGAAAACTGAAATGACAGCAAGAATAAGAATTATGTAAGAAAGCTATCCACTACTCTTCAAGGGCAGACGTTACACTTGGCAAAGACAGGCAGACCATCTAGGGCCGTCATAAGCAAAGAGTCAAATGAAATACATATGATATAGGTACTGATACTGACTCATATTCATCTGAATTTAGGAACGTGACACAGAATGTGTTTGGATTGCTCGAAAGAATTGAAATGCATCCAAAAACTACAGCAAACTTGGTGTGTCCTTGTTTTTAATGAAGCCACACATACCACTGCCAGCATTCAGCCTTAATGCACACTGACAGTGTGCTATTGAATATTTTATTAATACTGCAATTAATTAAACCCAGAATGAGACCACAAAATCAGTAGTGCCTGACATGTTCTGGTATTCTCTCAGGGATGTTGGTGGCCTTGTGAGTAGGATACTCGCATCTGAAAAGGTCATGGGTTTGAATCCTACCTTCAGCACACCACCATTGGGTCCCTGAGTCCAAAGTTAATCCAAAGTTGCTTCAGGGAGACTGCCCCCTGTAGTTAGGGAATGGAAGTTGCTTTGGATAAAAGTGTGCTAAATTGCATAAATGAATAAGATTGATGTAGGATCTTTAAAACAAATAGACACATGCTCATGGCTGAAACATTACTTGCATCATATTTTAATCTTAAGTCTTTTTTAAGCAAGTAGTTGGTTATCTGATACCAAATGTGATGAATTCCAGAAATTAGGCTGAAACTTTTAGTCTACTTAACTATTCAAGTGTAAAATAAACTTTACACTTCCTATGCAATAAAGCTGTGCCTTTACCTTACTGGTTAGGTGATAAAATGCTCACTTATTAGAAATATGGTTTTAGAAAATGAAAAGTTATTCAGTTCTGTGCTTTACAGCATTACAAGCAATTAAAATGGGATATTATTCGCCATTATAGCAGATTATTCTTGTTACTTTGCAAGTGCATGAACGCAGTCCACATTGTTACCCAATGTGAAATTATACCAAGGCCTTACTAACAGCTTGGCGTGTTGAATCTGGCATTTAGTGCGGTCAGCTTGATTGCCCCAGGTCCTCTTTACTGCTTGGTTTAATTGCCAGGTGACAGTAACCAGGCCAGCTCAGATATAATCACATAGTACAGGTCAGCACTAGCCTCGCCTGCATACTATCCCCCCGCAGTCTTACTACCTTACTATCTAATTCCCGTCTCTCTCTCTCTCATTGCATATTACTTTCCACCCTGCTGTGTCTCCATGAGGCTAGTCTTCTCTGTCTCTGTCTCCTTGCTACACCTCCAGGCTTGTGCATCTCATCTCTATCGTCTCACTGATTTTATCAAAGCAAGCCAACAAAGCTGCCCTGTTTGGATGCATCTTCTCTTTAACCAGGTCACCTTTCTCTGATAATATCACTCCCTGACAATGGGAGACCCGGCCAAAATAGCTATGTGCTCTTCAAGACATTGACCATCAGCATGCTTCAAGGGCAGAAAAACAGCACAGACGTCTGGTGCAAAACGTATTGCCTCATTATCCTATCTTTAACCTATACCGAAAGCTACATAATATACATAATTTATGTTTAAAAGTTTGGATCTACCTTTTGAAATCTACCTCGTAGCATTTCAATTATACTATGTAAATTACCACTGAATAAAACAACAGATATTATTCTAAATAATATAAAATAATAATACGAATAGAGTAATTCCACACTTTAAAATGGTATTGTTTTCCTTTAATAGTAATAGTAAAATAGTAATTTATAGTGCTGTTGGAAGATAAAAGTACACGCTGTAAGCAGCAGTTGACTGGTTGTAAAATACAGCAGCAGAAAAGTAGCAGTACATATGCAGGAGGAAGGTTTAGGAAACATTTCTTCTGATAAAGACAAAACCAAAGTCCTTTGACTCATACATTCATTCATTCATTTTCTGTAACCATTTAATTCTTACTAGGGTTGTGAGTACCTGGATCCTACTCCATGACCAGGGCACCAGTCCACCGCAGGGCCCTGAAATATTCTGTGAGATTAAAACAATTTAATTGCAAGTTATGTAGCTGTGTGAAAGGGAGTCTGAGAGCTGCCTGCTTTAAAAAGTTCTGTCTGACTACTAGACTAAAATATCACAGACTGTACATCGTGCACATCGAGTGCTTGTTCTGGTCAGGAAGGACACAAGAGTTGTTTACTTGCTGCTAACAGCTTCCAACTAAATTCTCAAATTGCTTTTCTGTGCATGCAAAAATGGCACACTTGCTACAAGCAATCAGGTTCAGTCATTTGTATTCCAGCAGACTCATAAGCAGGGGATAAACAGGACAGGGACTGTGCGCAATAACACATAGGCCTACGCTAATCTGTCATCTGGAGTCTTGCATGTCTTTAACAATGTATATAATGTAATGTATACAAGTATGTATATAACTTTTATCATTATTATTATCTCAAACAATAAATAAAATGTATTGACTTCATAGCAACTCCCTAAATGCCACAAATATCCCGGAAATTGATTTTCTTGACAACAAGTGAGCAAAATGGCAAAGAAAGTAGAGAAAGACAGCAGGAGAGAGTGAGAGAGGCATAAAGTGGCGTAAAGTGTTGTTCGCACAAAAGATTATGAAAGATTACGGCCAGTGATCACTAACTCACTAAACGACCCACAACCTTGGCCACCTTCCACCTCCTTTCCCTCCACACCGATGCAAGCACAGCCATGGCGACCCCGAAACCACAGATTCAACCCCAACTCATGAGTAGAGCAAAAATACAGCATAGCATCAATAGCTATTAAAGGGAGATTCTGAAATATGAGCCTGAGACTAATTCAAACAGACAGTTAGATCCTGTTATGAAGCTCCTAGTAAAATACCCTTTTGGGATGTCTTTTTTTTTTCTGTAAATTTAATGTTTAGTTATTAATCTTAAGACTTTTTGCTGAGTAATTTTAAAGGTGAACAGTAACAAAGTACATAAAACTTTTGCACCTAACTACCTTTATCTAGTATCTGTACATTACTCAAGTATTTCCATTTTGTGGTCATTTTTATTTTCCTTTTGCACTTTCTACAGTGTGTGTTGATATGTGTTGCTCTGAAACCTGGATTTCCTAAAATATACAAAGTATATTTATAGAAAGTATTTGGTGCACTCTCAAACTGAAGCACAGCAATCAGATCACCTTCTTTTGAAAAAAAAAGCAGTTGCGCTAGAACTGTTTTTTTAATAATGATAACTGCTCAGATTTTCAAAGAGAGCTTTGTCATCACCATGTAAACTGTATTAGCTGTGGTTCTTCTGGTCAGACAGCATATGAATAAGGAACACCTTCACTGGCATACGGCATTACCTACTAATAGCTAAACATTACCTGGCAGAATGAAAAAGTCTAGACATGAATGTAGACTCCAGTAGAGCCTTGCTCTATAAACACATCCCACTTCTGGATATGGTCCAGTCAGACAGTGCTTCATCCTGCGTATGTACGTGTGTTTTAATGCGTAGGTGTGTGCTTGGCTTGCCACAAGGACGAGCGCATCTGTCCCCTGACATTTCGAAGGTTACCTAATATTGGTCTACTCTTTCACTGCCAGCGAAAGGAGCAAAGGTGAAAATGGCCAGGGAGCACTAAAAGTGCTAGCAACGACCTCTCATAGAACCGCCATCTCCATAACAACACCTTGCTGCGACTCAGCATGACATACGGAAGAGGAGGCGAGGTAGTGTACATGAGAGGAAGGGAGAGAGAGAAGGAGAGAGAGTGGAGAGTGGAGTGAGAGACCAAGACGAAGAATCACAGATTAGAACAACCACTGACATAGCAGTCATTGCTAATTAAAGGATTCAAGGAGGTCATTTTGCATCAGTTTTATTTCTGACCATAAATATGGATTTTACTTGGAAACACACAGTGGTTTGACTGGCTTTCAGCAAATGTGACGTGGTCTGTACTAACCTTGGAAGTGCCTGTCCCTGTGGTCAGCTCAGGAAAGCGGCTTCTGTTTTCTCTTGCAGGTGAGTCACTGAATTAAGCAAGAGTTAAAAGAGAATTCCACCTTTTCTGATTCCACTGTTGTTGAGATGTTGAGATTGTTGACACCTTTAGATTGGTCTGAGGTGAAATGCTCTGTCCTAGAGAAACTTACAGAGTCAAGGTGCTGGTGATAGGAACCAGACCTCCTGAAGGCAACCTCACAAAAAAGAGTTTGGTCTACATCTTTTCTTAATCTATTCATGGTAAAGAGGTATGCACAGAGTATTCTAAGGCAAAATAGTAAAATAGTACCCCAAAGTTTTTTTTTTTCCAGATTTACCACTATTCTACCAACAGCAATATTTTCAAAAATCAGGATCACTGACTGAATGCATTTGTGTGATAGACACCATGACCCCTGGTTGCCATTACCAGCTCTGTATGTACATTTACAAGTCAGTAGGTTTCTCTACAATGAACCATTTCACATCATACCACTTTGAGACTTTGTCTCAATCATTGAATTATGCAGAACATTTTTTAAAAAGTGCAATTCTCCTTTGATACCTTAAAGCGGTAGTTCATTCAGGATTGCTTATGTTGCTAACAGTGAATAAAAGTAAGCAAGTTAATGGATTTAGTTCCATACTCTCATAACTACACATTACATGTTAGTTTTATAGATTTTTTTTAATGCTATCACTTGAGATTAGTAACTGATTAATAAACGTAGAAGTGAAGGGGTCAAATTCTCACAAAGGTTTAGAGAACAACAATCAGTCTCAAACCCGTACAGCAGTGCTTACCAGCTCTGGTTCTGGAGATCTACCTTGGAGTCCAATTCCATTACTATTACAATCTGCCCCAACTGTTTCTACTAAATACCTGCAGAAGTTCTTGGCTGGAAAAGATGCATTAATCTTAATTAAGGGGGGGTCAGAGTGTTAATCTGCAGGAAACTAGACCTTCAGGAATGTGATTGGGGGAGCACTGAAGTCCACAAGACCCCAAACTCAACTGCACTCTTTGCATCTTTGCAGTTTGTTGACTTCATCAAAACAAAAAGCAACCGACAGATCTTTGTGCATGTGCTGGAAAACATCTGGACTGCTTTCATTTACCTGCATTTGCCGAACAGCTGTGACTACACACACGAATGCTGAACACATATGAGGTGATTGCAGGTAAAGGCTGTGAGAGATTGATAGCTCTAAAGGCAGAAGAAATCGCTGGAGAAATATAAAGAGGGGGATAAAGAGATGAAAGGGGTAATGGTGGGGCAAAAGTGGCATGTTTGTTATGTGATTGATTTATAATGCAGTAAGATTTTAAAGCAAAGATACTAGAAAGGTATTAAACAGTGAGAGCTGAAAAGAATCAGCTGAAGAATAACAAAGAGCTACAAAGAGTGTATTTTTACACCAATGAACTGTAACATTTAAACCATCTGCCTAAAAGTGTGTGGGTCCCAAAACAGTTCTGATCCATCAAGACTCAATGTGCCTACAATGGTCAGACCTGTGTAGGTGTGCTGGGGGATATGTCTCCAAAACGAGAGCAGCAGATCCTTTAAGACCTATTTGTTGCAAAGTGGGACCTCCATAGATCAGACTAGTGTGTCTAGCACATCCCATAGATGCTTGATTGGATTAAGATCTGGGGAATTTGGGGGGGCAAGTACAGCTTTCAGTCATGTTCCTCAAACTGTTCCTGTACGATGTTTGTAGTGTTAGCCTGCTAAAATAGCCCTCTACCATTAGGGAGTACTGTTGCCATGAAGGGGTGTACTTGGTCTGCAACATTGTTTAGGTAGGTGGTGTGTGTCAAGGTAAAAACCAGGAGAATATTGGTCATCATATTTAAATTGCTTCATGTTTCTGGTGCTCACACATTTGGTAGTGGACAGAGGCCAGGGGTTTAATGTTATGACTTATTTGTGTGTGATTGTGTGGCTTTATTCATCAAGATAAATGTAAGTAGAATAAGAGACACATGCAACTGGGCCTGGGACCTGCTGACTCTGTTTGTCTTTGTTTTTCTATATTTGTAAGGATAAAGTGTCCTGACTTTCTGGGGAAAAGACAGACTGCTCCGCAATATCAGTACAATAAGAGAATAGTTTGACCGTACAAAGTGTTTTTTTTTTTAACCCAAACCAACAAAACATTATGGCCAGGTTAAATATTAGGGATAGAATCATGAGTGGCCACAATTTATGGGGAATGGTAATGTGTGGCCAGGACTTAATAAGGCGTGTGAATTTGATAAGCTGTAACTTAGTAAGGTGTAAAAATAGGCTAGTTAAGTTATTTCCAAGTCATGACACCCATTGCTGGCCAATGTGTTCAATTACTCACACATAGCTTGTGTAATCCTCAGAGAAGAGCACTGCCAATAGAATGAGACACTCTGGAGCAGCCTAAGGTCTAATGAGCATAAGGTCACCATGCTAGGCATTGACTAGAGGGGCATGAAGCCCCCCAACACTGGGCTGTGGAACAGTAGGACTGCATGATCCATCATCTAGTGTAAAGCCTCCTCACTGTATGTGTGTGTCTTTTCACGGTCAGGGTCAGGCACACCATGGGCAGATAAAAGCTGATTAAACATCCGTTTGATGCTGGCTGTTGATAGAAGGCTGTGTCCTTTCAGCACCATCGACATCATCAGCCCTCTCTTCTCGGAATGACTCAAATTTTCTCGCCTCGTCACCATCCTCCCCAAACAGCTGCGATAAGTCCAGGCAAACATTACAGGCGACTGAAGGACGCATTTGAGCACAACGATACAGCTGGGCAGCATTGCCACCAGCTTCCTGTTTTCATAAAAGCCCTGCTCTGTATTCACCAGTGCTCATAAATAAGTTATGAGACATTTACTCAAGACCTTCATTTAAGTTTCTGCTGTATTTGACCAAAGTGCTGCCCAAAGTGCTGACACCTCTCAGACCTGGTTTGTCCAGTGTTTTTACATAACACTGCATATGTTGCAGGTGTTCTAGAGGATTTCTTTTTGCTGCACCCAGCTGAAATGTAAATAAACCTCTCTTACCATCCTATTTAACTTCATCTGTTGCTTTTTTTGTTCTTTTTTGCTCAAGCGTGTACAGGCACATGCATACAGAGAGAGAGAGAGAGCGTAATATCTCTTGATTCACACATCATGCATAAAATAATGTCTGTTTTAGAGCGTGTGCTATTTGTCTAAATAGGACCTGATGTTTTGCCAGGCTGCGCTAAGGATTTTGTCAAGCTAAGTTGTGTCAATATATGGTCAGGTTTGGACCATCTGAAAAAACTGCTGCACTGACCAGGTCACAGAATCACACTGCCCCTAGAGTTTGTGAAATGCACTGATACATCACTGAGTGTGTGTGTGTGTGTGTGTGTGTGTGTGTGTGTGTGTGTGTGTGTGTGTGTGTGTGTGTGTGTGTGTGT
>JBBJLR010006963.1:0-13991 GCA_037577145.1 Brachypetersius gabonensis
GAGAGAGAGAGAGAGAGAGAGAGAGAGAGAGAGAGAGAGAGAGAGAGAGAGAGAGAGAGAGAGAGAGAGATACAGATAGAGATGGATAGAGAGAGAGCAAGATACAGAGAGAGATACAGCGAGAGAGAGATACAGAGAGACAGAGAGAGAGAGAGAGAGAGACAGGCAGAGAGAGACAGGCAGAGAAAGACAGACAGATACAGACAGAGAGACAGAAAGGGAGAGCGAGAGAGAGAGCATTCTATCTATGTAACCAACTGCCTTATCAGTTTACAATGAGATGTGGGGTTCAGTAACATCACAAAAATGAGAAGCATTTTTCATTCCATATTAATTCTAACTATTTCTGTGATCAGACAAATTGCAAACCGGACACAAAGCACACTGAATGATTGTGACACTATTTTTTTATAGATTAGAAATGAATGAACAGAATGGAAGATATTTATCATCTTAAAATGGATTCTCCAATGCAACTCTAATGTGGGAATGGAAAAATGAGCAAAAAAGACTGGTTTTTGGAAATCTCAGTACAATTTGCAAGGCAATACTGCCCACTGCTGGTCATAAGGAGTAGTTCACGCCATGTGGCTCATTGAATTTTTGCAAAATGGAAAAAAGTTTATTCAGAAAGGTCAGTCAGATATTCAGAGTTGTGAAATGCCCAGTTCTAGAGAAAACGTGGTGAATGGAACCAGGGTTTAATAAATCTAAAAGCTCATTCAAAGATTACCTTTGTTTTTATTATGGGCTACATTGTAGATTAATATTGAAAACATCACCTGTTGCTCTGATGGCAGCTTTGCACACTCTTGGCCTTTTTTTTTTGTCAGATTCATGAGGAATCGACCTGTAATGGGGTTCAATTAGTTCTTCGTCAAGAGTTCATTGGTAGAGTTTCTCTCCTTCTTAATACGTTTGGGATCCTCAGTTGTGAGTCGGGTTGGTCCACAGTTAGTGATCCTGTTCCACTACGGTTCTACTGCACATTATGACAAGAACCACTTAAAAAAACAACAGTCCATCATTCCCTTATTACAGAACAGATTCTGGTTTGTTTAACTGTTTTTCTGTTTACTGAATAATTTCATGTGTTCCTTTATCGTATTATTTGTTTTCAATATTAATCAATAGTGTAGAACATAATAAAAACAAAGAAGAAATATTGAATGAGAAGGTGTCCAAACTTTAGTAGAGTAGTAGTAAAGAAGGTTTTATACTTCTTCAAATCTATTATTGGGGGGAAACGTAAAGCAAAACAGATTAACATCAGAAACAGAATTTTTTTTATGAAAGCTCAGTTTCATTGTAATTTTTGATGTTATTTAGTCAAGTATTTAGGCACACTGATTCAGAAAATCCCATCAGTTTTTTCCTACCTTCCGTGGTTCTAGAGATAAACTAAATTTGATGTATATTTTTCATTATAAGGTTGTTGTAATACCACTATTATTTTCATGTTAGTCTCACTCGATGCCTGACAGTCGGCTACATGTACAACAAACAAACAACATATTAATATGCAAAAAGTTATAAGTAGAACAGAAGACCGCCAGCCGAGCCACCAAGTTTAGTTTTATCTAAAAATTACGTTCTAACTAAACCCTTGAAGCTACATGAAAATAAACGTTATCACCAGCGTGCAGAGATTGTATAAGAAACACTACAAAATGTAATGAAATACATTTTTTTGCCTGTTGTAATATAACGAAAGGCACAATGGACTGTGATGCGCAGAGTACTTTAATTCTACATCCAAATAATACATAGTATTTCAGTACACAAAATAACAGAGGTCTTCAACAAGTCAATCCTACATTACCCTTAGGTCAGTGACCTGTAAATAAACCTGGAGATAGATTTACACAGCATGAATTTGGGTTAAGTATTAAATAAAGACCAAACATAAAATATCCCATTCCACATTAGAAACACAAATATACTTTATTTTTCTATACAGAACACATGACTTTGTTCATTTATCATAGCCTGAGAACACTGAAAAAACATTTAAGTGTGCCAAGAACGCAGCGTAACCCGACAGCAACACATACTAGTAAAGAATGGCTCAATCAAAAAAAGAAAACAGCAACCAACAACATAACATTAAGGACAGGAAAACAAAAGCAGTAGAGTCTGATGACGTCAACCCACTCTACAGCTTCAATCTATATATAAAGACTGGGAGCAAATTGTACAGACGCGTAAAGAAAAAGAGACAAGAACATTGTATGAGCTGTTGCATGGAAGCAGCATAACAATATTTTACATTTGTTCTTTAAAATGCACCATAAACTTATTACCATCCATCTGTACTACACAAACACAAGAAGCATTCTGTCCCGTCATTATGCACAAGGGTAGCAGCCCACATTAAAAAGCTCAACACATTTACAGAGCTTCTGTAACTATGGTCAGAACCACAGGTAAACTTTGTCATCTCCTAGTTGTGACAATGATCCACCAATTATAATTAGAAATTTAATTACTGAAATGCTTTCTACAGTATTATAAAGGTCAGATTATGGGTTTCCATCAAAATGATTATTGTCCACCTCTAAAAAGTTCCTACAGTTAACAGATAACAAATAATATCATTTTCCTCTCTATCTCCCTCCACCAGCACCCATCATTAACCTTCATAGGGAAAAGTCAGTACAGGAGGGAAAATATGTACATTTCTGAACATTTAAAATGATCAAGTCAGATAAAAAAAAAAAGGCATTTTTGGAGTAGTGAGCAATGTGGTGGTAGAGAGTGCTCCTCCCCTGATGAGGGACAGCTGAACACTAACAAGGAAGGCCAACTTTAAAAAGGACTCTTTAAAACTCCAGGAAAAAGATGAGTGGATTCGGACATTCTCTGTTTTTATTTGTGTGTGTGTGTGTGGGGGGGGGGGGGGACATCTAACATCTGAGGTTTAAAAAAAACAAGGACTTTCTCTTTAAAAAGTGCAGTGTGTCTCTGGGATTGATGTTTTAGTCCCAGATATGCCATGTGTCTTGTACAGCTGAGGTTGCAAGTTTAGACAATTGGTTTGTTCTCTCACTGGGAGGAATAGAACAGGAGGAGAATTTCATCACTGCAGATACAAAAACATGCATCTCAGAAACAGCTGGAACTTGGTATTAAAACTATGTTTTTAACTTTAATGTATGTACCATTTCCATTTATCTGTTTATCATAAACTGTTCACACAGCACCAGAGTTGCATGATTCTGAAATAATATAACATTCTCTTAGTCCTGTGTATTAAGGCCATGGTATTCAACATGGGAAATTATTTTTAAATACATTTTAAAATGTTAAAAAATAAAGACAAATCTTTATTTACATCACCAAAAATCCTAGCTATAAAACTCCCTAAGCCACTAAACTGTAATGCACATGCTCCTTCAGTAACCATGAGTGGATTCCTTCAGCGTCCGCTCCGACAGACAGTGAAGAGTGTAAGGCAGAGTAGTGTTGGATTAGTGCAGGACAGTGGGATATAGTGTGATTTCTCAGTTGAGATAACTTAAAGGAATCTTCCAGCATTATTTAGCACCCGCTCATATTTTGTAGCACCTGCTCACTGGCTTCTGTTACAGGTGTGTTTCAAGTAAAGAAGCTTTCTGTCATTTCCAGTACAGGAAAATGATAGTCCACTGTAATCATTCACACACTTACAGATGCAGCAGATAAGAGATAAGGCTGAAAAACCCTGGAGAATTCCTTTAAGCCCGAGATTAAATCTGTCTAGTAGGAAAGCAAAGCTGCATTCCAACTTTACTTAAATTATCGAGTTTACTGAGAAATCCTGCTCCGTGAAAAACGTCCCACAGAATGGATTTAGCCACCTCCAGCGTTACTGAAAGGCTCCCTGAACAGTGGTGGAGGCCGCAGAGGCCGCGGCGGTCTGGAAGGTTCTGTTGGTGACGACGCCCTGAGAGAATTCCTGCTGGGCCTTCTGGAAGCTAGCGCCCGTCCGCCTGTACTTAGAGTGGACCTGGAAAAATAAGTTGAGTGTAAGAAAATACAACATAACTGTATAAGGGTAATACAGTAAACCCCCATAAAATCAGAGTTCGCAGCTTCAGTCGCTAACAGATTTTTTCTTAGAACCAAACTAATAATTGTTCGCTGAAACTGCAAATATCCTTCTTTTTTTTGGCATTTTTCATGGCAATATATAATTTTGTTACACACGTTCATGCAAAATTATTAAGAGAATCAATCACTGTTAATTTTGTAACATAAATATTAATGTAAATTCAGCTAAATTTTCATATAAAAACTGAATAAATAAGAACTGTATATTGGCTGCTTGTTTTGTTCTTCTTAAAGCCCTAAGATGTCGCATAAACGTCCTGCACCTTCTAAGGTTTCTGGCAATGAACCTAAGCACCAGGAGGTTTAACGGCGAAAGTCCAGGTTCGATTCCCAAGACCGCTAGGCACCTCTGAGGTACCCTGAGCAAGGTACCGTCCCCACACACTGCCGTGTTCATGGCTGCCCCCTGCTTCACTTGGTGAATGGGTTAAATGCAGAGGAAGAATTTCGTGCTGTTCACACTGTGTGCTGTGGTGTGTTCACGTATGACGAATGATCACTTTCACTTTTCACTTTCACTTTCAGTAGTGAGAAAGGGTCAGATTCTTCTGATATTGTACACAAGGTATTTGTTTGTCCTGGAGAGGTGATCAATGTGCGACAAGAATGACAGGTCTTCGTCTAGCAAGTTGAGACATCTGCATGAAAATGGTAGGAAAAGCCACATGAGGCTATTGCATCCCCAAGTATATAGAGAAAAGAGAAGTGGTCCAAGCACTGAGCCCTGTGGTACACTGGTGGACAATCTTTGCGGTGCAGACAGGGCTATGCGATGCTATCTGGTACCTGCGGTCATCAAGGTAGGAAGCAAACCATTGCCAGACTGTGCCTGATGTCACAAGGCTGGAGGAGCCAGAGAGTATCCAGGGGGGGTCTGATGGTTAATCGTGTCAAAGGCTCCAGAATGGTCAAGAAGTATCAGAGCAGAATACAGGTTGGCTGATCTAGCTGGATTAAATGATGCCTAGCTGATGCCTATTTTGAGAAAGATAGATCTTGAGTTGGTTATAAGCATCACATTTCAGGACTTTAGAAAGAAAGGAGAGAAGAGATACTGGTCTGTATACTGGTCTGTAGTTGTTCACATCTGAGGAGTGCAGTGTGGGTTTCATCAGAATTGGTGTGACCACTGCAGCCTTGGAAGCAGATGGGACATGGCCAGTTGTTAAAAAGGCTTTAAAGATGTCAGTACATGGGATTAGATCTGAGGACATAATCTGCAGCATACTTGACAGGATAGGGTCAAGTGAAGACTCGATGGGTTTGTTGGACATTAGGAGAAATGACACTTCCTTTAGAGACAGAGAGAGGTGAGAAGCCAAGAAACTGGGCAGCGTTGGTTGGTCTCTGGCTGGCAGGCGGCTTGATGATTGACAAGAAGAAGCCACTAATGTCATCAAACTTCTCATTGAAGAACACAGCGATGTCTTCTGGTGAGAGAGCTGGAAAAACAGGGAAAGATGGAGATTTAAGAGTTGCATCATTGAAGAAGAATCTTCACACAGCCTGCCTTTTGTGAATAAGAAAAAAAAATAAACAAATAAATAAACCCCTCCATGAATTCTAAGCATGCTTGCCTCTGTGGGATTATCTCTCCATGTTATGGCAGTAGGCATACGGATCCTCAAAAACAAATGTGTGTTTACAAACAGTCAGATTGACCTTAACTACTAATACTGTAGGAGGAACCCTGGCTAGATAGACCTTAGTTTGGGACAAATATTAAACGATTAAAATTTGATGTTGAAAATACATAAAATTACTCATTTATTTATTTAAATAGTATTACAAAGTATACATATACAGTGAGCCTCGAAATTATTCATACCTCAGGCAAATTTTCACTTAAAGTTGATTTTATTCAACCAGCAAGTTTAGATAGGAAATGACGGGTGTATGCAAAAACATAATACAATGATGTACTAAAGACATCATTGAAGAAAAAAACATTTCTCAGCTTTCATGTACAATTATGCAAAAAGTGGCATATATGAGAATTATATATAAGAATTGGGCAGTTTACTGATTAAAAGAGGCCACAATCTCCAGTGCCTCCAGTTGGCAAAGTCCGTGTCCTCTGTCGGTACTGAATTATACAGCAGAAACCTTTAGCAAGCAGCAAACGGTAGACTCAAAGTAACTCTTTTCGTATGAGTCATTGCTGTACCGCACACTCAATCTGGTTCCGTGCAGCTGGTAAGGCTAAAGGGATGTTTTGTGAGCCGTGTGGTATGAGGCAACAGTGGGTTTTGGATTCATTTCACTAAATCTGTTAGCCAAAAGCCAGTATAGATTGCATCATATTTTTTTTGTCTCAGAGAATGTCTTGCCTTGGTTCAGACTGAAAAGGATGAAGAGCAAATATGTTTATGTGCTCAACAGCGAAGAGTGGCTTCCAGTGCAACCGTTTTACAACGTTTCCTGACTGGTCAAATGTAAAATAAGATTCCTTTATTGTCATTGCAAAAGAGCGCAACAAAATTTGCAGCAGTGCCAAAAGGTGCAGGATGTAAAATACAGCCTGAGCGGTCTAGTGCAGTGCCGTGTACTAAAGCACAATACATTACAATGCAAGACAATGCTATCTGGACCTGAATGTGCAGTTCGTAAAAAGGAAATAAGGTGCAAAAGTGCCTGTTATTTGTTAAAATCGTCCAGTGTGAGTGTTTCAGTGTTCAGTTCTTGTATGTCTCTAGATAAGACAAACAGTGCTGCTGTGTTGGTCTTCTGCAGTGTTGATGCATCCTAATAGTTGAACTGGATCAACAAAGAAACAGGAGTGACATCAACACCAGATATTTATACACCGGAAACAATTTATCTCCTTATTTCTCTGAACAAGTCTTTTTTTTTTTTTTTTTGTACCAAATTATGGAGACTAGGGCGGCACGGTGGCGCAGGGGTTAGTGCTGTTGCCTCACAGCAAGAAGGTCCTGGGATCGACTCCCGGGGTAGGTCATGCGTGTGGAGTTTGCATGTTCTCCCTGTGACTGCGTGGGTTTCCTCCGGGGACTCCGGTTTCCTCCCACAGCCAAAAACATGCGTGATCGGCCAGGTGAGCACAATAAATTGCCCCTAGCTATGAATGTGAGCATGAATGGTTGTCTGTCTCTGTATGTGGCCCTGTGACATGCTGGTGACTGTCCAGGGTGTACCCCGCCTTCGCCCATTGCAGCTGAGATGAGCATCATTGAGTATCGATAAGTATCTGTATCAATAGCAAAATCAGTACTAATATCAGTAAAATCTTTACAATACAGTATATTTGTTGTTAATGGGTTGCAGCATTTTAGTAATACATTTTAAGGGAAAAATGTTCTATCCGCAGAGGGTTTTCTTCACACAGACAGTTTAAGTAGTTCTGTCATGATAATTCAAGTCTAATTGATTAAAAATAATTGTACAATTTCCTTGTTGAATTGATTAGTTGTTGTTCAGGTCCTTTTAAAGACGTTTTAGTAAGAGACAGTGTTAAACTATGTTAAGCTATCAGATAACCATAGCAATCTCTCTAAATGAGGTGGTGGTGGAGAGTGGGGTTAAGATAAGTGTTGAAATCACAGTTGGTGCCCTTTTCTACAGTGTCAGCAGAGTAATGATCTTTTCTTCTCTCATGCCTACCTCACTCAGATACCCGCTGAGCTGAGCAGCCAGTACAAAGCAGATTCTGACCAGTTTGCTCATTCCAAGCAACCTTAGCCCAGATCCATTCATTACCCTGCCCCCGTATGCCACAGTACTACTCTGTACACAAAGGCCTCTAATCCAGCAGTCCTGTCAGCAGAGCCGCCTTTTCCGATTTATGTGTTTGTCTAGTTTTTTATAGTTGGTTTTAGGGCTGCACGATATTAGGAAAATACGCGATATTGTTGAGTGCTGCGATGGCGATATCACATGCGATAAGTAAGTAAAAACTTAGCCATTATAGTGTTAATGTTTTTCTGCTTTGGATTTGCTGGTAACAGACTCCAGACACTGACTAGCCTCTGCAGAAAAAAAATGAAATGCAATACTTTCGTTCCAACATGTTCCAACATGCATTTTCTTAAACAGAGCATTTAATGCCCCCCATAAAACATTTGAACCATTGGACATTGTTGAAAAAAATATATTTTTTAAAGGAACAATCTATAACAGCAGCACAGAAGATGAAGAAACTGCCCAGTGATTTTTTTTGCCCTCTTCTCTGTGGCACTGGGTGAAGAGCTTTGGGAAAACACCATTTATTGCAGTTCAGTCAGTCACAATATGTATATTGCGCATGTTGATATCGCGATTATGGTAAATTTGCAAAATTGTGCAGCCCTAGTTGATTTGCAAGAATGGATGTAAGCTTGCACCTGTAAGTGACTGAAGTTAGAATAGTGGCTGTGACATGAGTGATTTCATGTTGCCGTTTCATGTTTCATGTTCAATTGATTCCCACTGATGTTACATTTATAAATATGTAAGCAAAGTAAAGGTTAAATCCATGTAAAGTCTCATTAATAAGTCACTTGGCACATTGTAACCACCTTGAAATAAGATCGTATTAGTACTTCACAAATAGCATTTTTCTGAAGATTAATTTTCATGATTTATCTGCTGAAAGAAAATGGTTGTGTTGTCAGAGTAGGTTTACATTACAAACTCCATGTTTAGAGGTTCAGTTAAGTTCATGTGTGGTCTCGGGGTCCTTTAGTTTGAATAAAATTACTCAATACACGAATGACTGGTTTGACCAGCAGTGACCAGCAGTAAATGTGTAAATGTTACCGCCTTACTGCAGTTAAGACTATGGGACACATACCTTCACTGGTTGTTTAGAATTTAAGAATTAATGAACGGCTCATAGCAAATGTATGGACTTCAGACCGGACTGCTGTGGAAGACTCAAAGGATCCAAACTAGGAACGCATTAAATCCTACATTGTGTGGTACAGTCTGAAACTAGACCGACACTTAACTGTACACTGAACTAAAAACATTTTAGTTTGTGGCTAGTGTAAATTTTTTTTTTTATGATGATTCAAATATTTGCAATGTGAGCATTTGACTCTTGATGGACATTTAAATTGATCTTGCAGCACCTTTACATTACAAAAAGTTAGTAACGTGAAAATTGAATTCACAGGTTGTATCACAAATATATAAATTGAGAAATATTTCTTAATATATCGTATAATGGCATCAGAACTTTGTCACTCTTTATTTGTCGGTTGAAGAGGTGTATCCTTCATTAGATAGACACAAACTTATAAGAGTATGCAAGCAGTAGAATGTGTTTTTTCTCTGAGTGCCTCAAAGGGCAGTGGAGTGTTTCTGCAAAGTAGATTAGCAACGATCCAACAGCGATCGCCAGTCTGTGGAGTATAAGTGGTGGCAAATAAATGCAGAGAGGTCTCCTGAGCTGCCTGCAGGAGGGCTGCAACTATAGGTATAACTTAAAAAAAAAAAGTGTATTTTTTTCATGATACTGGCAAGAGGCAGTTTGCCAAGTTCTGGTTTGTGAAGTGCTTTTATTGTATGTATGAGTTTGTGAACATGTGTCAGAAGATGGGCTTATCTCATATGCTTTGTACTTGATGTTTCTTAGAGTCAATTGCCCTGCTGTCACACTTATTACACACTTATTAAACCTGGGAACTAACCGGTGAGATGAATGAGCTGTTTGCCACTAAACTGTGCTGGAATTTGCTTCCCGCCCAGATCAGAATTGATCTCCATCATCTAAGGCTTCATGCTTCATATTGTATCATGTCACATGTCTCCTTGCATCATGTACTCTGTATCATGATTGGTGTCATGTCATGTAGTGTGGTGTTGCTGTCTTTTTTGTTTAGTTCCTCAGACACACATTAAGATCTATTAAATGTAAAGTTGTTCTGAGAAAATTACAGAGGGGTTTTCCACTATGGTGTAGATGTATGAGACCTATAAAGCTACAAAAAGTTACGTGAAATTATTACCAAGACTGAACAACATAGATGTTTTATAAATGTTCACTTGTTATTTTGGATAACAAATATATTTGTAGACGCCATGAAACCTACTTTCTGTAAGTTTCTTAAAAGTGCACTTTGTACTGGTTGGTTTACATTAGGGCTGCACAATATATCGCAAATTTTACCGTCACTGCGATAATAACATGCGCAATATACATATCGCGACTGACTGAACTGCAATAAATGGTGTTTTTCCAAGCTCTTCACCCAGTGCCACAGAGAAGTGGGTGTAGGTTAGGGCTGAATGATATTAAGAAAACATGCGATATGCGATAATGTTGAGTGTTGCGATGGCGATATCACATGCGATAAATAAGTTAAAACTTAGCCTTTATGGTGTTCATGTTTTTCTGCTTTGGATTTGCTGGTAATAAAGACTCCAGACACTGACTAGTCTATGCAGGAAAAAAATTTAATGCTATACTTCCATTCCAACAGGTTTTTTTTTTTTTTAAAGAATTTACTTAACTTAACGTTACTTAACGAATTTACTTACTTTAATGCCTCCCATAAAACTTTTGAGCCATTGAACATTGTTGAGAAAAATCTGAAAATATTTTTTCAATCTTACATTTTAAATATTAAATGAACAA
Source organism: Brachypetersius gabonensis (assembly GCA_037577145.1). Taxonomy (NCBI): domain Eukaryota; kingdom Metazoa; phylum Chordata; class Actinopteri; order Characiformes; family Alestidae; genus Brachypetersius; species Brachypetersius gabonensis. The sequence goes on from JBBJLR010006963.1 coordinate 10,670, forward strand.
TTTTAATGTTATAAAATAAATGTATTATAAAATTATAATAAACATAAATGAGAATAAAGGAATGATCACCTTGATTCACATTAAATAAAGAAAACAAGTAAAATCAACTTCTGCAGTCAACTGTAACATTAATCACGTAATAAATCCACAAAGAAACTCTTGAACATTGTTAAGCGTGCAGATGTAATTTTTGGCAGGTAAACTCGGCGAGAGATAAACCTGCATTATAAAAATCTTAGACTCAAAAACAGAAGAGAAATGTAAACTATATTGTACTTTACAAAATCAAACTATTTTAAGACAATATTAGAATCGAATTAGGTCGCATGTCAGCACGTCATCAGTGTCCTGATCTGCATAATTTTAAAAAGGTATTCCAAATTTTTGATCGTTAAATCTTTTGAGTTGTCAGTTACTGACAATCAGTTATTTTGTTCTGATCAGATGAAGCACAGGCTTCCTGTCTGACAGTGTCACTCGTGACTCCCCAGAGAATAAAAGTCTGTGAGTTCCAATGGAGGACCTAATGCATCATGCCTGGACACTGGGACATCAGTGTCCTGCCAACTTGGCAATTGATCGTTTTGTCTGAAGCCAGGATTGAGTCGATTGCATTTGGTTGCTCCAGCACTCTTGCCTCTATCTTCTGGGTTGAGTCTGTAGCACACCAGTGTCTCTTTCCACTGTGTTTTTAGCAGGAAAAATTAGCAATAAAAACAACTAAAAACAGATTCTATAGGTATTATAAACTGCTTCAAATATTATTCTGAAATGATTACATTTCCAATAAGAATAGCCAATAGGAAACCTTGATCAAAAACCAAATATTCTTTATAATAATTTTTTATTGTTGAAATGTAAAGACTTATCTTTTGTCTATATAATTGAATGAATAGATGTGTAAACAAATGAAGACTGTGAAACTGCTAAATGCCTGAGGGGAACTGCTGCACATTTGTTTAGCCCAGCTAATCACCACGGGACCTCAGGTAACCACCTTCCTGGGCCTGCAAGCGCTGGGGCCCGTGCCAAAATGCTCTCGACTGGTTCTGCAGCTCACAACTCCCCACATCCTTCACCACCAAGTGCAACTGCTGTTTAAAGCTCAGGTGGATAGCTGATAGCTGAATGCAGGTTGTTGCCAGAGAACTTTGCTGTCGGTAGTGAAGCACAATTGCTTTTGGACCCTATGAGATGAGTGCATCAGTCAAAGCCGGAGCATATCCTAGCAGTCATAGGATGAAAGGCAGAGAAACACCCCTGACAGGTTGGCAGAAACGCAAACACACACAATCTGTGATCTCGAGTTTGCTTGACGGGAATAACATGCAGACAGTTCATCTCTTCTATTTGTCATTATATTAAATTATACTCCATATACTACGTTACACTGAGATTCACTGAGATTTAATTTAAAGACGGAATATCAGTATCCGTAAATGTAATACCAGCAAAAAAAATAATGACATATCGGAAAGAAAAAACAAAATGATGCTGTTAACCTAAGTAGTTGTGAGATGTTCCCTTACTACAGAATTGTTTTTAGTCTTTTGTTGGCCATGTTGCTGGAATCAAATTCAAAATGAAATAAGAACAAAAACAACCTATTAAATGAAATTTTCATTTCAATGAAATCTGGGTTTACATGTTTTGCAAATGTTGCCTTTAGTTTTCATTTTTATTTGACGCTGCATTCCAACTTGTTTTGGAAGTGGTTTTGTAAATAATATGAAAGTAATGTGAAATTAACAGGGGAAAATCTCAGTTATGACAATAACACACAAATAAAGGTTAGCATTATGGTTTATGTCTGCTGGTTAGATATTAGACGTGACATATTTGAATTGGACCTCTTTATTCTTTATAAAACAGCATGATAATGATTGAATGAATGAAAAGAATGCTGAAATGTCTTGTATGATGACAGAAACTTCAGACATCCCTACATTGTCATTTCTTCGAAGCCCTGGCTTACACTACACTTTGTGGAAGGTGTAGTCCATAGCACAGATGCCTTGAACCTACTTTGAATCAAGCCAGGGGCAAAGTGGATTCTCCATGATCAGCCTTTTAATCTCTGTTAACACAGAGGGCACGTCCCTGTCTAGAATACGACATGAAGGTCTATATGGGTGTGCATGTGTGTGCATGTCTAATCAACACATTAACTCCATGCTAAACCTAAACCTGCCTTTCCATCCTTATGTACACTGTCAAAAAATTTCAGGATCCCAAGGAACAAGTGATGTAAATGTATCCTCAAGGGTCTCCTCAAGTTAAGTTCCAATTGTGTGCCTCTTGATACATCTTTCCATTATTTAAATAAAAATAACACAGATGGTCTGAAGTATTTTCAAATATTCAATTAAATTCAATTTTATTTATATAGCACTGTTTATAACAAGTCACAAAGCAGGTTTACAGAGAGAAGGTCCGTGCCCCTGGCCAAAGGCGACAGAGGTGAGGAAAAAACTCCCTCAGCTGGAGAAAAAACCTTGAGTGGAAGCAAGACTAAAAAAGAGGAACCCATCCTTCTTAGGGCGACCCAGAGAGAAAGAAAAGAGAGTCTTGATGGGCATAAATAACAAGAGAAGGCCTTCATGAACAAGCTTATTGACAGTAGGCCATCTATCCAAGTGTCCATAGTAGGCCTGAAGTCCATAAACAATGAATCAGGAGCCACAATCTCTGCCCGAGCTTTAAACAGCAGTTGCCCTTGATGGTGGAGGAGCATGTGGGGAATTGTGAGCTGCTTAGCTTTGTGCCCCAGCAATGGCAGGCCCTTGTCCCATGGTGATCAGTCGGGCTAGACAAATGTGCAGAACATCCCGTCAGGCAAAGAAAACAGAGAAGAGAGTTAGTTATGTTTAAATATACAAAGTATTATATTATTTATGTAGACTCTGGTATAACTCCTCTCCACCATCACAAACCTGAGTGAACCTGAGGAGGCGGGGCGACCTTCACAAACCTGAGTGAGCAATGGGGTTCTTTGGGGCGTCAGCGCAATTGTCCCAGTTTACCTGTATTCTCTGTGCCCACTGTCTTCCAGCTCTAAGACTTTCATCTGGTAGGAAAAATTAATTGCAAAATGACTAAACAATTAGGTTTTCAACCTGAACTTAAAAACTGAGACTGTAGCTGTGTCCGAAACCGCGTACTACGTCAGTGCACTGAGGTTTAATGCGTACACTGCCTTCTGTAGTGCGCACTGCTGTGGGTCAGTGCTGTCCTAAACGGAACACTTTCGCACTTAGCGGAAGTGACGGACTAACATTTGCTCGCGATTCTCCAGCCGCCAAAATATCTGTCGGTTTTACCG
>JBBJLR010006971.1:0-13991 GCA_037577145.1 Brachypetersius gabonensis
GAGAGAGAGAGAGAGAGAGAGAGAGAGAGAGAGAGAGAGAGAGAGAGAGAGAGAGAGAGACTGTGGGCTTTCCACATTATTATTACTTAAACAAACGTACATATATTTAATACTTATAGGGCATGTGAATAATACATATACGTATTTAAGTATTGTTGCTGCCAGAGCAAAACCTTTAATTTTTCTTCTCTCGCTTTTACATAATTTGAAGATTGAATGGATGAATATTTTTATTTTATACATATTTCACTGTGTGTATGTGTCTTTGTGTATGTGTGTTTGTGCATATATGTGTATATGTCTGTGTGTGTGTGTGTGTGTGTGTGTGTGTGTGTGTGTGTGTGTATGTGTGTGAGTGTGTGCGCGTGTGTGTGTTATGCAGGGTCACGTCTTGCTGTCTTGCTGCGTTTTGTGTAATTAAAGTGCTGCCTCAGGCAAGAGGAAGCTTTCACTGTTCAAACTCTAATCGTGTGTTTTGTGAGTGGGCTCAGTTTGCCCTTCTAGCTTTAATCAGCATGATTTCAGGAAAAGATCATGCTTTAAGGTGTTTGTGTTTTTATTATTAATATTTTTAATATTATTCCTATTTTTTTTCCTCACTGTGAATGGACTTTTTTCTTTGATCTGGGCTCGGAAAATGCTTTGTTGTTGTTATTGTTGTATATTATGGTCATTGACCATTTTTTGCCCATGAAAGCAAAGGCACCATGTCTTTTATCTGAATAGGTAGAGACAAGGTAATTTATAATGTTTCTGTTTACATTTACATTTACAGCAGATGCTCTTATTTAGAGATACACGGTTTTATAGTCCAGAAGAAAACATGCCGCTCACACCAGTAAACCCAGACGTACAATTAAGAGCAGAATAAGATTCTACCAGAGATGGTTAATCCTCCACCAGAACCCTTTCAGATCTCACTTAGAGGAACCACCAGAACCAACTCAGATTACACAGAAGGCAGTTTTTTTTAGTTATTTGTGAAGTTCATGTTAAGTCAGTTTGGTCAGAAGGACCTGTGGAGCTGGACCAGGCTTTGTATGTGAACGGTAGAGTTTAAAATCTTATGAAGAACCACAAGAACCTAGTGAAGATCTGCAGTAATGGAGTGGTGTGAGAAGTTTGTTGAAGACCAGATATTCTGGATCATCGGTAGAGGTTGGGGGTCTTCAGGGGAAGATCAGTCAGGAGAGAGTTGCAGTCCAGTCTAGAGATGGCAAGTATTGGAGTGTCTTCAGTGTTGAGAAAAAGACTAATTCTCTTGATAAGGTCCAGCACGTTCAGGATAGATTAATGATGTCAAAAGAAAATTATCTTCATTTAATTTAACTGCACCGTATCACAAACAAATGTTTTTCCATCAAAAACAAAGTGCATTACTGCTGTCTGATCGATCAAAAACGGACTTGGAAAAAGGAGATGTCTTTTTGTTCCTCTTTTTAATGTTCACGCAAAAACTATTGAGAAACAAACTAACAAATGGGAAGTTGACAAAGTACAAGCACTACTACCCATTTGGGCTGAGGTTAATGTCAGTGGGAGTTTTTTATTGCAGCATAGTGAGGTCTTGGGGAGAGTCCAGGAAGGCTGGAACTGGCTGGGGAGAACCAGCCAGGTTCTGGTTGAAAGCCTCGAGAAAGGAGAGGAAGCGCATGACTGTAGAGAATGGCGCTTGAGGACACAGAGTCATTACCTGGAAGGACATCTGGCAAGCCCCACAGGTACGGCTCAGCTTCACGGTCAGGGCAGCGTATGACACCCTCCCATGCCCAATAACCTCTCAACGCGGTCTGGGAGCAAATGGACAAATGCCCCCAGTGTGAAAGAAACAATGCAGGTCTCCAGCACATCTTGTCATCATGTGGCACTGGCACAGGGGCGGCAGAACCAAGTTCTAAGGAAGCTAGCAGAGCACCTGGAGAGGAGCAGAGCAACAGCAAACACCTCACCAAGCAGCCAAATGGCAAGAGCCTCCTTTGTCTGACCGGGAGAGATCCAGCGGAAGCCACAAGGGGGGCAGACAAGATCACTGCTGACCCCTGGAAAGGAGTGGGAAATGCGTGTCAACATTGGCAGGCAACTGGTCTTCCCAAATGAGATTGTGCAATCAACTCTGAGACCAAACACTGTGATTTGGTCCACAGCAGCCAAGCAGGTCCTCATTATTGAGTTGACCGTTCCTTGGGAAGAGGGCATTCCAGCTGCACATGAGTTAAAGCGGCTCAAATACACAGAGCTGGCAGCAGAATGCAAAGAAGCAGGGTGGGCAGCATCCATCCACCCAGTGGAGGTCATGTGTAGGGGCTTTGTAGTCACCCTACCCACTGGCTCCCCATGTAAGAGCCATACTTACTGAAACTCAAGCTATAAACAAATAAAAGATCACAATATCAAAAGCAGCAACTTTTTGCTGGTTGACTCCAGTTTTGGGATGATAAGCAGCCATAAACTGTGGCAAGAGCACTGAGCCTGAAAATGTGCTACCGGGCTGAGATACACTGGAAAATCAAACCGTGATACAATTTCTATTCTATAGCAGTACAGTTTAGGTACAGGACAGTTTGTGTAAGCCTATGGAAAAGAACCTAGATTTTGTGCTTTTGATGTGGGAGTTATGACAGCATCTCCAAAAAAGATGATCTGGTCAGATGTGAGGCACTTGGGATGAATAGGAGCCTTGTTTATTTTGATCTAAGGAAAGTATTCAACTCACTCATATTTATGCATTTCTGTGTTCATAGCAACAGCAATAGCAACTTGTTTAGTTGTGCTTTCTGCCTTCCTGACCAGCTTTCCTGAATGTATCTTTTCCCTCTAAATACACACCCCTAACCTGCCCAGGTGTTTACTGTTTACATCAACAGCAGCTGATTATCTAAATCAGGAGAACCATTAACAACAATAGAACCTGGAAACACTTAATCTGCTCCCACTTTCTATTAAGTGTCCCCACCTTGACCTTACTTTGGATTTCAGGAAGTTCACTGTATAACGTGTTATTGTATTAAATATTACTGAGCAGCTGTGTAATTGAGTGTGATGCTGAATGGTGAGCTTGGTATATTAGCCTGAAGGAGTACTTCTTTTATATTTGACCATGATAATGTGTTTTCAATGTATGTACAACCATTTGTTTTGGTTGTTTTGGGTGATATTGTGTACTGTAATATGCAATTTTATAATTATATATAATTTAGTTTAATTTAGGTCATCAACAAAGAAGGAGGTTTAAACTGGTGGTCAAATTGACCCCAAACATGAAGGATGTTTGTAAACTTGAACAGGACATAAGGGTTAAGCAATTGGCAAACGAAAAATACTGTAACAAGAGGCTTTAAACTTTCAATAAAGTAGTTTTTATTTAACCAGGAGCCTTTAGGGTGTGAACAAGGTGTTTCAGGACACTTCGAAAGGCCCATTTAGTCTGAAAAGCTGGAAAATCAGAGAAGAGGTGCGTTTGTTTATCTATTTCGTTGCCATATCCGTGCGGAAATGTCCACACAAAACAAGAACAGGGGGGTAATAGACAGCGATTGAGAGAAATCACAACAATTTCAGACAAACCCTGTCTCATGGTGCGATTGCCGTGAGGGAAATTGCAGTGGCTCCAAACAGCAGCACCTGGTCTTTTGCATGCAAACTGTGCAACGTGCCGTAATGGGTTTGGCTCTCCGTCACCGCGGAAACACGCACATTGGGCCGCAAACTGTGAACATTCATTATTTATCAACATGTGACTGCTGGTTTACCACTTACTGACTTCATAAAGTCCTTCTGAAAAATACGACCCACCGTTACACGAGCACAGCTCTCAGGAACTGAATGTCTTCAGTCAAAACCTTTTTCATGCTTTAAAACTCAAACTCATTGTTTTTCTTATTGGATTTCCAGGACTTAACCTCACCCTCATAAAACAATTTTAGTTCCTGGACAACAACCGGGTGAGTTTTACACAAAAGAAGAAAAAAACATTACAAAAACACAACAGCAGATTGTTTTTCATGATAACAGAATTCCGCAACTGCTATAAACAGTCATCAAAAAACACCAAAATGTGTCACTGTTGGGTTAAGTGTGATCCACCAGCCAAAAAGTATCCCCCAGTGGGAGGAGTTTCTCATCAAGTATCTAAGGGGAGTATGTTCTGGACTGTTTCAGCCAAATTATCCTTGCAAAACTTTTTCTGAAAATAAGTTATTTTGTTTCCAAAAATTGTTTCTTAATATAACACATGGTTCTATATGTAACTGCTGGTTATATTATTTAACAGGTTCTAGCTAAAAATATAGGGCTAAAAATATCATATTTAAGAACCCAGTCTGGATACTCTCTACGGTATCTCGGTTTGCACAGCACGCAGTATCTTACAGCATTTAGATATCATATAGTATCTCGATCTGATCATACAGAATCTCAGTCTAGATACTACATAGTACTCTTTGACATTTAGTATCTCAATCTAAAATACTATATATAGTATCATAATCTGAAAATAATATAGAATCTCAGACTAAATATTACATAATATCTCAGTTTTGATGCCATACAGTATCTCAATTTGAAAATCACAAACTATCTGAATCAAAATTTATATCATTAAGTATATCAGTTTTGACATAATGCATTATTTCAGTCTGGGAACCACACAGTATCCCAATCTGGGTATAATGTACCAGTGCATCCAATCCTGAGTGCAGGATATAACAGTGTAAGAGAAGTAAGTCTTTTTTTGGTTAAAACAGAAAGAGGAATCATGTTGAGTAAGTTTTAAAAGTTTTCACTTCTGACATTCTTTCAGACTTTCTTTTTCTTTCTCACCACTTTTGGAATCCATTAATGTTCCAGGGGGTCCTGTTTTACCTGTGAGTTGATAATTAGCGTAGCATTGAGAACCAAGCTGGGAGGATATTTATATCTTCGGCGTTAACATTTTGTGCTCACTGAGTAAGTGTTAACTGTCCCTACGGGGCAAGTGGCAGGTTTGATGGTAGCATGTGAGTGAAAAACCTTTCTATATTTAATTTTTCACATGGCTGAGATTATTCACTTAATCACAGTGGAGGATCATTGTCCTGCCATTAGCCTAGCGCATACTGTTAAACTGGTTAAAGCCTTCTGCGGTTAAAGTCTTCAACTCACAGATGTGACCAAAACAACTACTTTTACGCATTTGCCTATGTAGATCAGACAGGACATGTTTGATTTATGAAGTTTGATCGTTTGATTTTCAGTGCTGGAGCTGTGAGGCCAAGGTAGATGATATACAAGCTAGTCACCAGCTTAGCATGGCTGCCTCAAACATAACACACCTCTGAGTGTGTGGAGGTGTTCCGTATCTCCAACTCCAATGCTGTATGACTAACTGTTTTGTAGAACCATGGATTATTACTTTTTTAAGTTTGGAGTCAATTCGACCGCCTTCAGCATTTAATGTTTTTAAATAAATAATTGACTCTTTGCCTCATATTAAATCAAACTGTGTAACACAAAATGAACATCATGATGTGTTTTTGCCGTTCTTTGGGGTCTATTTGATCCCAGCCTGTTTGATCTGTTTATAAAACATATAAGAAATATCACTCATATTTGCATGAGTTGTTTTTTATCACTCATATTTGCATGAGTTCAGTATCAATCTTCAAAAAACTTCCCTCTGCTTTTGATCCATATCAGAACATAATCACACCTGTAGGACTGTGAGAAGCACTGGTGACACTTGGAAGGGAAACATTTTTCAACAGAACTTTGATATTTCCCACTGTGGGTTCTTTATTATATGTATGTTTTATTTAAAGCTCTATTTAGGTCATCGACAAAGAAACATAAATTACTGACACATAATGGTGGGCAGAACATTTCATTTCAAACATAAAGCAAGTAAATATGAACAGGTTAAAGTATGGACTGACATCAGACTTGGTGATTGCTCCCTTTTTTAGCTATACCAATGTACCATAGACTTTACATCTTACTTGACTGACCTTCCTCTGAAGACAACCAGACCTCCACAGATGATCCAGAATGTCTGGTCTTCAACACACCAAAACATCTCACACCACTACACTGCTGCAGACCTATACTGGGTTCCTGTGGTTGTTCATTAGATTTAAAACTCTACAGAGACAAAACTGGTCCAGGTCCGCCTGACCAACCAGCTCTGATCTGACCATGGGTCACAGCCTTCTTAGAGCATTAATCATAATCCTATTCCACCAAACTCTTCCCAAAGGTCCAAGTCCTACATCAAGAATTTTCTTAGTTTTAGCACATAACGGAAAAAAATACATTACAAAGCATAACAAAACAAACTTAATGCCTGACCCAGTGAAGAAGCTTTGATTAGTATACTGGTGGTGCTGAAAGCTGAGTGATTGGAACACCTAGCAGTAAAACATTTGTTCCCATTCCTTTCATTTAATCTACCCCACATAAGATAAAACAGTCTGAGAAAATAGTATTTATCCCCAACAAGGAGATTCAAAGTGAAATAGAAAGAAATGAGGGATAGTTTAAGACTTTTGCACAGTGCTGTATGATATGTGCATCTGAATTTGCCTCAAATCTTCTCCTCACAGCGCCAGTGCTAAACTTCAGGTGTCTCGGCTGATGAACTCCTTTCAGAGTAGAAAAATGCGCTTCTTCCAAACCTCCACTTTAAGCCGATTCATTTCAGTTAACCTCATAAATAACTCCCGTTACCATAGCGATACCACCTACTGCTAATAGGGAGAGCACTCCCTTCGCGGCACCGTCCGTCACTTCTCCTCTGTGGGGCTTCGGAGCTCCGGTGTTCTGCTATTCAGGGAAAATCTTTTACAGCACGAAGAATAGTCATGTGTGAGACATCAGTAACTGAAAATAAAGCCTTTATTTTGGCTTTCTCATCATTTTCTCTGTCGCTGCAGCCTTATCAGGCCACACGTCAGCCGAGTGGATGAGTGTCATGATCCGAGCAAAAATGAGAGGAAATTGCATTGTGGAGGAAACAGTGGAGGAGAGATAACGAAAAGCTTTTGGAAAGTTTAACGCTGTCACACGCCATCAGGTTCCACCGCCTCGCCGCTGAGGCAGGCCATCTGACGGGGGGGTTAGGAGCGCTTCAGCTCCAACTCAACTCTTCTGAGGACAATTATGAGCCATCATTAGGGAAAATGGCCGTGACGGAGAAGCAAGAAAGTCAGGAAAATATGGAAAAGTTCTGCGTGGGTGTGCTGTTTTTATTCAGCTGGCCAATCAGTCCACATAAGAACCACACACATGGTAAAACAGCATTTTTGGGGATTTACATTTACTCAGAAATGTCAACCAAGATATCCCATTTATTGTTCAAGTTTACAAACATCCTCTATATTTGTGATGAATTTGACCAGCAACATGTTTGAACCACAGTATTCCAGCATCCAAAAACTCTACCTGTAGTTCTACCCACTCCTTTGAAATAGTGGGCCAGATTATGGAGTAGATCATGTATTTGTGGTTATGAAATAAAACCTTTACACAGATTCTTACCCAGATCAGCTCATAAACTTGACACTGGAGCAGGAAAGCAAAGAACATTTGCTGTTATAGATAAATTTTTTGGGGTAGCATTTATTTTTTATCCCATAGATTTAGCATTCATTGTAATTAGAGTCTTTAATTAGAATTTTATCAGTGTGAGTGAAGAGTGGTGCGTGTGATCAGACCCTTTATCAGACAAGATTTGGAAGTATTCTTCTCCAGTTTATTGACTGTATTTGTTCCTCTGTCTTACATTTTTCACTGTTTCTGAAACTCTACAGTTTATTTACACATTTACATGAAAAACAGCCCCGATCTTTGCTGCTGTGTGCTTTGGATATTGAGATATAAATATGCATATAATCGCTGCATATAACCACAAAAATTGCAAGTTTACAAAAATGTTCTGAGTTTTAGGTTGGAGCGCTTTTATTGGTCAGTTTATCATGAATGTTAAAGAGCGCCTGCTTTGTTCTGAAAAGCGTGAAATTTTCCATGTGTTTAAAGCATAATGTGATGAGAAAATTTAAAACTGTAAAGTCACTTCACAGTGACCCTTTATGTAGATCACCCACCTGCCTTCACATCCGAGCTCATGAATATTACACCAACCAAGGCACCAAGGCAGGAATGGTACAACTGCGATATTTAACCATGAATTTAAGAAATCCAGATCATGGGCTGGAATTCGCTTCCCTCGTCTCACTAATAAATTCACCTTAGCCTGAAGGGTCAGGTGGGGTTCATGCATTTGGATGTATACTGGTTAGCCAATGGCAGGATAATAAGGATCTAGCGCTCACCCAGACTTTACAGAGACTGAGTATTCCAGCACCGGTGGTTCTTGGACTCATGTAACAACCCTCTGAAAAGTATGTTTCTTCTAGAATTTACTGAGCTCAGTTTAACATTTTGAAACGTTTCTAACACAACTTAATTCAAACATGAGCAGCACGGATCCGTGCTGGAGCGCAAAAATTGGTAACATGTGGTCATATGGCAGAACGCCTATTATGGAATTGGTTTGTGTTGATTCTCAAGGTGTCAGGCATCAAGCTGAGATTTGTTTGGTGCTCTTATGTCACATAGAACGAAACTTATTGTAATAAAAAAAAAACTTAATGATAATAACCGCTGCTGTAGTTTTAAAAATGGCTTCACACGCAAATGCCCATTAAGAACAAAAACAACACAATTTCTTTCATTTTAAATCTTAGAAACAAATGGACAAAAAACAAGATCTCATTCAAGTCAGTCTCCTCCCACAAGTGAGTGGGGTGGGGGTCAGGAGAGCGGCTGAGCAGGAGCATGCCAAGTGAATGCGAGCAAATGGCACATAGGAGAGCAAACACTGGTTTTACACCATTTTTATTTGTTGAAATCAGATTTTACCTATTAGGGTTAAATTCAGCTCCTGAGAAAGAGCCTTCCTTTAATCTCAGCAGGATCCAAATTCTCTTTCTTTTTCTCACTGCTCTCATCTTTATTTGTCTCAGATCCTCAGATCTTCAGATAAACCATAAGATGCACAAGAAATGAATGGGTCTAAATGAAATGTATGAATCTACAATTTGTCTTAATAATCAAATTCAACTACTGAAGTCAGACAGTTTTGAGATCCATAAGGTTAAAGAGAAGAAAACTGAGAAGCTTGTGAGAACTGCAAAAGGACATGTGTCTGAGGTTGATTTTTCATTTTTTATTAATCTGCAAATAAGACAATGATTTATTTCTGGTCAGACAAAGAAAAGACTGAGCAGTAAAATCTTCCTGCAGAAAGTCTCTTTTCAATAACAGTCTCACCTGCACATCTCTGGATTTGGTCATTCTGAAGAGAACATCCTCAAACACCCAATGTTCTCGCGGATGGCCCTGAAAAAGTGCAATTTTGTAAAATCTCGCCTGTTTCAGGCAACATATTTCTGCGAAGTGTGTCAAGGCCTGTCTGTGCACCTGCGATTCAGAGTGTCTCGTTCCTTTTTTTTCTATTGGTAATTTGAAGCTGCTTTTAACTTTGTATCAATAGAGCCAACAGAAACAACTTCTCATCAAACTGAAGGTCAAACTAGGAGGCTTGAGACAGTAGAGTGTCTGACAGAAATTCCTAAGTATATAACTCACCACACAAACTGCTTGTTTGCAACGGTGAATAGAATAATAATAAAAAATAAATAAATCATAGATTTCATGAAATTTCACTAGTTGATTAGATTTTGTAAGATTTTTTCTGCATTACATTTTTATTTGTTTGAATATGCAAATCATGTACTATCTAATAAAAAATGCACCTGCTGACATACATTTACAGAAAAATTGGATAAAGCCAAGTACAGTTGTTTTGGATCTTTATCATTCCTTAAACTGCAAGGTTGATCAACCAAAAATCATAAAAATAACATAAATAAGGCTATGAATGAAATATGTTCCATCTTTAACTTCTGTGGACTTAAAAGGAGTAGGGCCACACACAGGGTGAGAGAAAAGTGTGATTTGGTTTAGATGGGGCTGCACTCTGACAGACCCTCTCATTTCTTAATGTCTTGCGTTTCCACAGACCCAGACTTTCTTGTATTGTAAATATAGTCTTGACGAACAGTTCTCCAGGCTTCCTGAAATACGGGTAAAGACTCTCAATTTCAGTTCAGTCCCTGAACCTGACAGTTTCAGAGGAATGTTTTTGTTTGTTTAGCCACACTTTGACCTACGTATGAACCATTTCAGCAGAACAAAGCACATCTAACCTAAGGCCTGAACCAGTGAAGGAACAGGTGCAGATGACCAGTCGGTGATCAGTATACTGGTGGTGCTGAATGCTTGAGTGGTTGGAACTCCTCTATCAAGTCACCTTGCAGCCTGTCACAGTAAAACATTTGTTTCTGTTTATTTCATTTAATCTACTCAATATGTCAAAGATAAGACTCGTTGACAGGCAGAAAATAGTAGTTTTACACCAACAAGGAGATTAAAAGCAAAACAAAGAAATGAGTGGTGGCTCAAGAATGTTCAGCAGTCTGCTGTCAAGTCAGATTGATTGGCCGTGATTGGCTGGATGACTGTTTAATCTATCATAGTCAGAGAAGACAGAATATACTTAAAGGCTACAGAAGTAACTAAAGTTATATTAGAATTTGATGTTTGAAAATCACTCAGAATAACAATGTGTGCTTTATGCCATAGACCGGAGTGTAAATGTTAGGATCACAGGTTTACAGAGAAAAAGCTTGAGGAGAAAAGAGAGTTTAAATGCCTTACAGAACTGCAGTGCAAGTTCTTAAAACATCCAAAGTCGCTCAGCTCCAGTCTGCCACAGTATTCTTCAATTAAAGCAGGCACTAAAAGCTCCACAGTGAGAGGTGAGTAAAATGGTAAAGCAGACCAGGAGCTTAACCAACGCAGCAGACTGAAATTAAACCCTAATGTGGGAATAGGAAGCTAAATGTTAATGACTCAAAAGGAGCAGGAGATTAGTTTACTCACTAATGTACTTTCAATGAAGCAGTGGTGTAGAACCCCTAGGACCTTCTTGGTTTGCAGAGAAGGCCTAGTGATTTTTGGGCACTGTGGCTGTCAATACATTTTAGCCCAATAGCATAATAAATTATATTTGTAAAATACTAGAAAAATCTTTAATTGAAATTGATAAATCCTTGAAAAATTATTGAAAATGATCTAATTGGGACATTTCTCTCTGTGGCAGTCCCTGTAGCCAAATATTAAGTCCCTCTGGCCCCTTTGACAACGTCATGTTCTAGGGTTTTAGCTAGAGCCTTGCTTAGCAGCCTTGGGAATAAACCCCACGACTTTCTGATCGCAGGATGATCGCCCTAACCACTAGGCTACCAGCAGCACATCTGCAGTCAGGTGGTGCAACTAGAGTAAATCTAAGAACAGTTCTTGTATTGCTGAATTGTTGAATGTTAGAGCTGAATGCTAAGAACATTTAAAAAACAATTAAAAACTCCCTGCTAAAGTTTTAATATCAGTAACTCCTTCTGCTGAGAAAAGTAGATCAGCCAGCCCAGACCGCCAACTACAGTACAATAAATGAAACAATATATGAATACCTCAAAATACATGTCAGGAGCTTCTGCGAATGCAGAGCAGTCAGGAAGCAGATGTGCACCCACTCAGCTCTGCCGCACCGAATCGTGTTCTACTTGTATTATTTTTTCAAAACTTCCAAACTGTCCAAATAGCACTTTGATAAGGCTTTTGCTTTGCTCTGACTCACTGCCATCCTGCACACACACACCCACACACACACTTTCTGCACTTTAAGCTCAGCGCTGCTCGTCGCCGCAATCGAAGCTTACTTCAGATCTCTCTGCCAGTCGGACGGAACAGCACTTTTTGTCGAAGGACGTTACTAAGCTGACGTTTAGTGCCGTTTTTAAGAAAAAAGAATAAAAAAAGAGAGGGGTGTTGAAAAGGAGGCAGTTAAGAGACGAAGGATAAAAGTAAAGTCCAAAAATAACAAAACACTTTGTATGAGGAGAACTGCACTTCAGTTAAAGTGTAGTCAACCAGAACTGCACTTCCCAAATGTAGTCAACCAGAAATGTTTGGTGTTTGACATTTGGCTTCTTCAGTTTCAGTGCTGGAGCTATCCTGCTAATGTAGCTAACCAAAACAGCTTTTCTAGTGGAGCCCAAAAAAGAAAGATAACTGAAGGTCATGAAAAGGTTCCTCAACCAGACACCCAGGTTACATCAGAAGGGGCTTTTCTTGATCTTAAACCAGTAAACACTCTACAAACACTAGATCCACTAGAGAAATAAGGGATGTTTATGGGAAATGGTTAAATTATTTTCCATTAAGTGTTTTTTTTTCTAGAGCGGGTAGTGATGGGGGTTATAAGGTACTGTATTGTTATAATAAAGGATCATATAAGCCCATAATATGAAAAAATACATAAATACCTTGTAAGCATGCCTGGAACTTTGCAAATGCAAAGCAGTCAGGAAGGAGACTATATTTGGTTCCTCGGTCGGATAAAGAAGTCGAATCTGTGGCTGAAGCTGATGTTTTGATGTTTGAAGATGATCCTCATCAGGAACTCTTGGTGAGGTGGAAACCATGTTGACCTCACCGTTCCTTTATACCATCCACAGATGTTGACTGACCACCATGAAGGACATTAGGAAGGCTTTTGCTGAGGCACAACCAGAAAGGTTCGGGTTTAACAGCAGCAAGAAGATCTACAAGATAAATATTGTATTTTACGTTAAAATTAAATGTCTTTGATCAGAAACACGAAACCCTCCCCTTCATAGACCCCCTCCAATTCACAATCCAAACTATACTTTCACAGATTCTGTACTGTGTACTAAGGTCTTAGCTGTGATTCTGTTGCCATAGATCCTCACATTTCACACGGCCTCAAGTTCTCCTGCTTTTATACAGTATTCTTCACAATAAATATTTAAAGTGAAGAAACTGTAATGATTTGATGTGAGCATTGAGAAGGAACGCGAACAAAAACAAGACATTTATTTACAGAAAACAAGATGCTAAATCAGAAATAAACACTGAAGTAAGACGGGGAATAAGTCAAAACAAAACAACAGATGAAAACAAGGATGGGCCAGAGCCGATCAGAGATAACAAAAGAGCAAAAAAAAAAAAAAAACAAGCCAAGGAACGCTTGGGCAGAAACGCAGAATCCAGAACAAAGACAGAGCAAAAATTGAGCCCATAAACAAAGAGTCAGAAAAACAGAAGCAAAATCACAGAGGCAAAAAATAGAGCAAAACACTGAAAGGAGACAAACCAACTGAAACACAGCAGTTTAGACACTAACTAGCCAGTGGTAAACGCCTGGACAGAAAAGAGACACATAGGTGGCAGTAGCCTAGTGGGTCAAACATTTGCCTGTAAATCCAATGACCACAAAAGTCGCAGGTTCAAACTCCAAATACCATTGTGTCCTTGAGCAAAATGCTTAACCCCAGAAAGTCTGTCCCTGTAACTAATGGTTGTAAGTCGCTCTGGATAAGAGCATCAGCCAAAAGGAGACTAAAATACAACTTTTATTGACTAAAACTAGATGAAAATAGTTGTGAATAATTCTGACTAAAATAAGACTAAAATGCCCAGAATTTAGTCAACTGAAACTTGACTAGACTAAAAAGAGTTTGGATGTGACTAAGACTAATAAAGACTAAAATGATAGCTTGACGCAAAGACTAGACTAAAATTAAAATTAAAACAGGCCGCCAAAAACAACACTACAAGGGTTAAGGCAGATCTATGCCCAAAATATCAACAAACTCACATGAAAACCCAGTCACATGGCAAACATAAACAAAAGGTTGGGTTGTGATGCAAAGCAACAAGTTGGGAAATTTTCAGAATATATCTCCTCACAAAGATCGGGTTTAACGTTTGTATTTTGGGTCAACATCATCAAAGTTATTTAGAGTGAAGTGTGTTGTGTTGTGTGATTGCTGTTTGGTATAATGTCATTGTCAAAATAATGTAAAATAGCTAAA